>JBBMKA010063246.1:0-17059 GCA_037833695.1 Sechiopsis laciniata
CGGTTTAATTAATCCTAGGCGGCGTTTCACAAATGTTGGGACGCAAATTATGGGTTAACTCCCATTTGAAATAACCGAGCCCCCAAACATGGGTTTTGTTATTATACCCAGACCGCCCGTTTTGAAAATGGGGGCCCAAACACACCCTAAGTGTTAAAAAATTTCAAAAAAAAAACCCATCAAAATATTCAAATGAAAAACATTCTAAGAGTGCAAGATAATGAAACTGAAGTCAAAGATTATCTAATTTTTCAAATAAATCTAAAAAAAATGACCAATATTACAATTTTTATTTTTTTATTTTTTAATGAAAAAGTGTTTAAAAAGTAGTCTTTGAAAGTAATAAATATAAATTGTGTAAAGATGGGAACTTGAGAAGATTAAATGTTTATGGTGCAAGACTTTTCATTTCCAACAGCCAGCTTGAGGATGTTGGTTTTATTTTACCGAGGGTAATGGGGTTTGGTGTGCAACACGGGAATTTTGGCTATGCCAGGTGGCATTCACATTCCGATGATCTACCACTAAAAAGTCAATTTAAAAAATATATATACACTCTACAGTAAATATAAATCTCTAACCGTACAGCTGTTCGTTTTCCATTGGCCCAAACATTTCAAAAACCAGAAAGCACAGATCATTTTAACTGCACGATTCATCCCGTGACAATGTGGGGTACCAGATTTAAAAGAAAAAGAACAAGAAAAAGAGAAACAAAAACGAAAAACAACATAAACATAAAATTCCTGTGGCCGTAAAGGAATCATTCTACTTTATAAGATCAAATACATGAAGTTTATATATATATATATATATATATATATATTTTTTTTTTTTTTTTTTGAGAATTACATGAAGTTTATATTAATTTTACAAACGTGACAAAATAATATATATGACTCCACATAATTCCACATTTATAGCATAATATTTCACCAAAGTAAAAAATAAAAAACTATACTGATTCACATCATCCTCAACCTCTCTGGTTCAGCTCTGCATGCATTCATCTTGCAGAAAAACCAGAACCCAGCAGCTCAAACTTAGTGTTTAAATTGTTTATATTTTTCTACAAAATTAAGATACTTAGATGGATTTGATTACCTTGTAGGGCTCATCGGAATCCAATCGCCATTGTCGCCGAGACGAGACAGGAAGAAGAAAACGCCAGCCGCAGCTGTGAACCAAAGGGCCAAACCCCATGGCTTCATTTTAAGAAATTAGCCTGAAATTAAACTTAAAAACAAAAAGAATGGAGGTTTATGCTAATGTTGAAATAAGAACACTTATTTCAAGAGAAGACTAATGAAGAATGATATGAAATTTAGAAAGTAATTTAATTACCTCTGTTATGGCAAGCAGTTGCTACAGTAAGGACGTCTTGACTCTCTTTAATGGACTGAATTAATCCCGAAATAAGAAATATAATAATAAATCAAAGAACGTAACTTTCTTTCTCTTTTTTCTTTTTATTGTTTCTTGACAATTCGGTTCAACCTGTCACGTGAATGTGTGTATATATGGGAAGTTAAAAGGTTAAAGGTGACACTCAACTGACAAACAAATTAATTTGGCCGAGGAAAGTATAGCTTAATGGGTATAAAGTATAGACTAATAATAAAAAAGTTATACATTAAAAAGTTGAATATGAGACTGAAATAACAAACATGTTAATTTTGCCAACCAATGTATAGTATAACCGTATAAAATATAGATTACTTAAGAAGTCGTGTTCCTAATTTTCTTGAACTTAAAAATAAAGAAAAAGACATTAATTTTGATTTCTTGCCGATGGAAGATGAGAAGAGAAACCAAGTTGTCTTTTTCTATGTTTTGGAGTTTTCATTATTTAAATGTTGTATTAGAATTTCAACGCATTTACTCGTTGTGGTTATGGTATTAAACAACAAATTTGACCATTTTTAGTTTGGTTTATTGGTCAAATTTTGTGTGGCCGTTTGGATTAAATAAATATGTACTCATTTGTGCCTAACTCCTATTGAAATAATTTTGGAATTTAAATTTTAATATGAACAATTTTTTGAGAATTTCATACCGCCGTAAAAATGAGAATACCTTACATTTTTAGAGATGTCATTTTTCTAGTGGAGTTGAGTCCCGCTCCAAATAAAATTGTGAATCACCATTTAAACGAGGAATGTGGGAGTGAGTCGAGAGAAAGAATTTCCCACAAGGTAAATGGGTACAGAAACGAGGAATGTACTCCACATTCACGCTTTGTTTACCTTTTTTTTTTTCTTTTAACAAATTTTTTTTGTTCTCTTCTCTACCAATTTATTCTTTAGTTATAATTTTTTTTGTTGATAGAAATATTTAATCAGATGTATATTTTATTTAATAATATCTATTTGATTAAAAATTAATATATATATATATATATATATATATATAAATAGTTTATGAAAATGTAATTATTTGAAAATATTATTGAAAACAAATACTTAAAAAGAGAAAAAAAAATGAAAAAAAAAATCCCACCATAGCACGAGATCTCCACCTTGATCCCGCCAAAAAATTATGGTGATTTTTGCTAAGATGGGGATTGATTTTGGACTTCTCATCCTCATCCACATTCCCATCCTATAGACACCTCTATTTGCATTTAAATAAAATATATGTGCTATTTCTTTATAATTAATTAATTTTGAGATGAAATTTTATATTTCAGAGTACATAAAATTTATACATGTATTCACGCTAAAAAGGAAATGAAAAAGGATATTAAATATAAAAAAATGATTTAAGAATAGTGAATTCAAAAGACCTAATTTTATGAGCAATGTTGATGATCTCGCATCACAAAGATATTTTTTCATTTTCAATTATTTTTCATTTTTAGAATATTCAAAATAGTGGAACTATATTGTTTTTGGTTTTTTTTTTTTTTTTTTTTGAGAAATGGGATTGCATTGGTTGTTTTGAACACTCTGTGCTAAATCATTGCAGTGACCACATAACTATAGTATGATTTCAAATATGTATATATAATTTTTTTTGAAAAAGTATGATTTCAAATATATGTGAAACTAAATCTCAAAATTTTCATTTCAAAAGGTTTTCAATAAAGGATGGTACTTTTTAACTAACGTTTCTCTTTTGTATTGAAAAAAAATATATAAGGGGGAAATCAGTTTTTGCTGTAAAAGGTTTAATTTGTAGTTTTTTCCCCTTTTTGCGAGTAGCTTTATTAAAAAAATGTTGTTTTATAATCAATTATATCATAGAAAGTTGTTTTACATTTTAGCCAAGGTTTTGAAATATTGCGTATAGAAAACTTGAAGAAAAATAAACTATTAAAACTAGGTATGGCGAAAGTTATCTTTTTGTGTAAGATCTAGATTTGAAAAACAAAAATAATAAATACAAATAACAATCGTGCAAACTTTTTGATTCGGGATTAGAGAAACAATACACACAACAATTTCTCTAAAACACTTTCCTTTATTTTCAATTAAGCTTTCTCTATAACTCTCTACACAACTTTTCCTCTCTTAACTCTTTCTTCGTGTACGATTATCTCTGCAATTCACAATGAAGGAACACTCTATTTATAGTATTTCGTTAATTTTCTACCCATTAATTTCTTAATTAACAATTCCAAAAATACATTAAAATATATTTAAGTTTATTCCAATTTTAATGTGCATTAGATGAACCTTTGGCTACTTCTAGGAATCAAAGCGATTGACTTTTGTATTTTAAGAATATGGCTTTCCTTATTATGATTATTAATTAATTATTTAAAGATTACAACACGGTGAACTTGCAACGCACGGTGTAAAGACGAAAAAAGAAAAAGGAGACTTTGCAGAGAGGAAGGAAAGAGAAAGGAAAAGTGAAATCGATATGAATTCTTAGAGTTTACATTTATAAAGAGTAATGAGATGTTAATTAGTGACAACTTGGTTGTCTCAATTCCATGAGCTTCATAGCATGGTGAATAAGTCAATAATTAACTCCCATGTGCTGTCTATTGCAGGTACCCAGAAGACCAACCCTATCAAGAGGCAGGTGATGGAAAAGAAGTGGATAGCTGTTTGTTAAAAACTCTAATGGTGTGGGAACCATAAGCAATCAGTCGAATTAATTAAAACGTGTATGAGCTCCGTGTGCAAGCATACACAATCGAGTTGTAGCAAATAATAAATCTTTAAGGAGTGATTGGATTTGGAGGAGGGCAAAGGGAGAGGGAGTGGAAGTGACTTAAAGATGTAAAGTACTAGTTTGAGGATGGATGTTTATAGGGAGAGATGCTAAACAAACTTTGTTTGGAGATGGTGTTTGTATGGAGAAGTTTGTTTGGTGATTGATGTTTGTAGAAATTTATATATATTTAATTTTACTTTATTTTTTATTTGAATCTTCACAAATAAATAAATAACATTGTTGCCAATAATTATTTTAATTATGTTTTATTCTACTAATTTTATTTTAAATAATCAAAATAATTTAATTTTAACTCATTAATTCTATTAATTTAAAAATATTAATAATAATTGAAACCATAAATTAAAATTTTTTATACTTACAAATTCAAATTTCCTCATTCAACTAATTATTTACAAAATATGAACTAAAAAATTGTAATAATATGTATTTTTTTTCATTATTTATCTTAATTTTGTTCTTTATAATTTAATGTCTAGTGTAAAATACAATTTTTAAAAATTAATAATTATTGAGCTAATCATAAATTTAGATTATATATTTTTGTGACTTTAAACTTTCAAATTCAAGTAATTTTCTAGTTAATATATAGTAAAATTGAAATATTTTGTCCATTTATTTTAATTTCAATCTCTATAATTAAAATTTAATTTTAATCCAATTTTCAAATTATTAATATCATTTAACTCAATAAAAATTTAAAATTAAAATCATTTATTTTTACAAACAATTTTTTTTTTTAAACAAAATATTTTTATAGTTCAACAACATTTGAGAGATTCAACTTCTCCCCCTCTCCAACCCAAATCACGTCCTTAGAGAGATGACTCCACAAGAATTTGTTCACTTTTACGCTCAAATTAACAATGAGAGTCAAGACTACAAAATTTAAAGGATCGTTCAGAGGATTTCAACAAAAGCTTAAAATAGAAAGAAGACATAATCCATCTTTAAAACCAAATTTAAACTAATGATAGCTCAAATTTACAAAATGATTACGGCTCAGATTAAGGAAATATTTAAGGATCAATTGTTGTAGCATAAAACATATTGGCAAGAAGTGAACTTTCGATAACTCAACAAATGCCTCTACTTGAGGTTCAATCATTAGAACATAGGTGAACTTTTTCAAAAAATGTTCGCACCTAATTACAAAGCCAATGACACTAGCGAAACAATTATCTCTAGCAACTTTTTAAATAGTAAATAGTCACTTACTCAAACTAGCAAATGCTATGCAAACCTACTCTTAAATCACATCTCTCGAAAGCAATAAAAGAGCAAACACAAATGGATGATCAGTTGAAATGTGTTAATTATCAACAACATGCATTCTCAATTCAAACAACATGCATTCTCAATTCATCATTCCCCGATTTTCAAGCTACAAACAATAAACTCCTAAATACCGCTAATCCACTCGCGGGTAGTTTAGCTCATAACAATAGTAAACATCTTTATAATCGAAAGAAATGCAAAGTTCATAACAATTCATTTGAGAAATTCGTTAAATGAGCAAAAGCTACAAAATCAACTAAGATGAACTAACACAAATAAGCAAATTCCTGAAAAATCAATCAATAGCTTGAATCCACTGCGAAACAAAGAACTCCAACAGAATCAAGGGAAAGCACCCTACTACAATTGGAGCAAAGCTACGACAATCATGGGTAATTTATTTTCTACTATTTTTTTCTCTCTCAATTATTAACTCTTTTTATCCTAAATATGAACTTTCATATTTAAATCTCCTGGCAGCATGTGCTTAACGATTCTAATTGGACGCACATCATCTTGCTATCAATGCCAGCAGCAGATTCTACCACGTGTCAAGTAAGTAGTTCCTCACTTTATTTCCAATGTCTAATTTTACCCGAGGCAGACGCTAAGTAAGCTATGGGTGGGTTGTCAATATGCTTGCTAGTTTAAATCGACTGCTATGAATAACAACTCATCTCCCTTTATCCTAAATTAGTACTACTCATTACTCGTTCTTTTACTGTTGCTTTGAATGCATCTATATTAAGAGGTCATGCATGTAATGCGGAAGACATAAGAAAAAAAAAACTATCATAAAAAGTTTGTGTTACAACCCACTCCTAATAAATTCAAAATGTACCCATTGAAAGGAAATCCTAATCTATGAAAGTAGCAGAGACATAATAAAAACAGGTTGCTGAAAAACTGATTCCGTTGTCACTTACAATCTCCGAGCTTCTACAAACACCTTTGGTACTGGCCTACTTAGATTCCACAGATGCCACACATAGCCGCAAAGCCAATTGACTCCAATGACAAACTCGCGATCCACCATCTACGAAACCTTAATAAAATCAGCACCCCTTTGAATCTCGATCCTTCACATTTTTATAGATGTCAGAAACTCTTACGGTCCAAGTTTTCTTTCTTTAGAAGATTTTGGATCGTTTCCTTATCTTTAGTGGCAAGATAAAAGATCTTCTAATATTTTTGCGATTCTGCCACACAAGATCTTCGTGACTTCGCGACCTTTGAAGCGCCAGACATTGCATTATGAATTCCTAAGCGACGTGTGAAGCGTTCCCAAGTCCTGCACATGAGATAATATTTCAACGAGACTTGGCCTTAACAGTTTCTTGCTCAAAGCGTCGGACATCTTTAGTTTTTGCACAAATAGTTATTAGTTTATCCTGGTTTTATCTTCTAAGCCTTTTAAACTCTTTATGCACAAATTTATATAAATACCTTTATTTCTAGTGTCATTATAACTCAAGAATTCTTCTAATCAATGCACAATGTACTACAAAATAAGGCCTAGATAACTCTATAATTTAGAGTTATCAATTGTATAGGGTGGCCTTGCAAATTAACATAGCTATTCAAGGTTTTTTACATAAATTAAGATGACCATGGTAATTTTGACAGGAAAATCTTGAAGGGTTAGTGATGTTGCCATTGCATGTGAAAACTCAATTTGCGCTAAGGCTATAAGTGGTATCTTGTAAGAACTCGACTCTAAAATAGTCCTAAACCTGGTTCTTACTCAGCATGCATGGATGTAAAAGCATTTAAGACAACTTATGCAAATAAAAACTCATTGAAATTAAAATCTTCCAATCATAAGCTTGTTAAAACAAAACAAGTTCCTGGCCAGTAATTTTTATTCAAACAACCATAAAAGTTTTATACCACAATATGCAAAATCCTCCTATGGACTCCATGTCCAACTACATGCTGAATAAACAAATGAAAGACATAACAAAGTACGCCAACAGCTCCCATGATCATACAGCTCCTCTTCTAGCCGTCCCCGTGCTGTCCTAAGTTACCTGGTGGAAAACCATAGAAAATAAGGGTGAGTACAAGGGCACTAAAAAAGAATCCCCAACTAGGGTACAGTACGAAACAACATATCATCTAGCTTCCAAGTATACATGCAAACAGTTACCAACACAGAATCCCCGGAATGAGTTGTCAATTCAACTCCTGAGTCATCGAAAGTCTCTTACTTCTGGCCTAGTGATCAACTCAATAACTGATCCTGAACAGATATCCTCGAAGGTCTCATACCCTCGGCTAAATAACCAACTCAAAAGCTGATCCCAAACAGATATCCTCGAAGGTCTCATACCCTCGGCCAAGTGACCAACTCAAAAGCTGATCCTGACCAGCTCTCCAAACTGGTCCTGGGACATTCGGAAGAGTACCCGGTGTCTGGCTCTAAACTCGGAAAGGAAATGGTGTACTCACGAACATTAGACCGAGGGAGCTCTCCTCCCGGTGCCTAACCCGTGTGCGTGCACACCGCATGCTGCTGCAAACCGCGTAAATGTGGGGGCCTAGGGACAAACTACGCCGGTCCAAGTACACATGCCAAAAGACTCGGAAGCGGTGTCACTGATCTACAGTAGTGTGAGGCCCTCGGCACTCAACTGTAGCAGCCTGAATACCACCAACGCCTGAAGCTAAGAACCGGCCAAAGCAAGCTTACACCATTGGCAGGGTTCTGCTCTAGCAGGCTACAGACTAGGCTTATGCCAGTGTGGTGAGCTAGACCACACCAGGCTACCGGGGGCAGGATCCTGTCCTCGCTAGTCCCGACCTGTGGGGACAAATTACTTTATGTCCGCTCTCAACCTCTAGATGATGACAACCTAACAAGTTCTATCTAAGATTATTCAACCCTGTTTCCTAACAATCAAACATGCTCAACAACATATAACCCTAGAATGGTACTACGAGCTTAAACCGGAATCAAAGCATGCTGGAAGAACAAACCTAGAATGACACTAACATGTGGAAACATCAATAATCATGCTAGCAGATCAGAACAACATATAACCCTATCCACTAAACATGCAACAAAAATACAATCAATGAATATTTTGCAGGGCCCACACAACCCCAGTAAGAAATCCTTATCTAGAAAACAAGCAGAAAATCTCAAACAGATAATAGTGCTCCTTGAGCTGCAGAACCAACACGAACCTAGCAAATATTAATAACAACAATAATTAAACTCTAAACATCTAGCAGCAAATGACCAACACACACAAGGCTCGAGAAATAATACACCTAAATTGAGAAGACAGGCTCAGTTGCAGGCTTCGGCGAAGGCGAAGGCAAAGTCTTGAGTGCAGCGAACGAGGTGCGGTTGGTACGAAGCTTGGCGAAGGACGAGGCTGCGGTCAAATGCGAAGGGCGAACATCTCGCTGAGGCGAAGGGCTCGCTAGAGCGAAATCCAAAAGTAAATGTAGCACAGCGGATCGGCTTCGGATAAGCAGACGGGCGAGGTCTCGGCTGCGAAAAGAACAAGGGTCAATAGATCTTGATATCAGGCCACGAAAAACCAACGGAGAAAGAGAAAGGTTTGGGCGAAACGTACCTGAGGCTAGTGACGACCTAGAATCATGGCTGCTGTAGATCGTCCGACTGTTTGCAAGGGCGAAGGCGACAGCGAAAATGCGTGAGGCTAGGCGCGGAAACGCGACCATAAGGCTGCGATCGCTAGGGCTGCGATCGCTGGTGCGTGCGGCTCGAATCAGCAAAGGAGCTAGCTGGTGTGGTGTAGATCTCGGCAAGAAGAAGGCAGCGATAGGGATGGTGATTTGGCAATGGGTTTCTCGACTAGAGTTTGGGCAGCGATGCCTGGCTGCGAACTGGCAAAGCTCTCGACAATTGGGAGGGAGAAGAGAGAATCGTGAGGGAGAAGGAGAAGAAGAGAATTCCAAATGCTGCTAGGTTTGAGGTTTGGAGAAAAAAGGGTTTAAATAGGGTAATCAAGTGATCCCGGCTTCGAGTCCTAGCGAGGGAGAAATTAAATAACCATTTTCCCTTTTTCTCTTTTAACTAAGAAGGACCTTCAAGCTTCCCAAAAAAACAACTCTAACCTTGGAAACCTGAAATCGTAGCAATAACCCAAACTCAGCAGATGACAGAAATAGCCTTAAAACCCTGGTTAATTACAGAACTAACCCTGAAGGAAAATTACCAAAATGCCCCTAAAGGCTCAAACTGCCCTAACGGCCCAACCGAACAACCAAATAAACAACCGAACATACCTGGGGAACCGGAATGGAAAATTGGACCGTTAATATTCCCTCCTTTTAAGACTTTTGTCCTTAAAATTCCTAAGACTGGAACAACTCCGGATAGTGCGTCCTCATCTCGTCCTCTAACTCCCAAGTAGTTTCCTTTGCTTTCTGATTCCTCCACTGAACCTTAACCAAGTCAATCTCCCGATTAGGCAAGGTCTTGCGATCCTGGGCTAAAATCTACACATGCTTCTCTTCGAAGCTCAAATCCTCGTTCAGCTCTAACGGTTCAAAGTCAACTACACGCGAAGGGTCTGCCACATACTGTCTCAACATAGAAACGTGAAAGACGTTAAGCACTACTGCCAAAGACGGGGGCAAGGCCAAACGATAAGCTACTGGACCGATCCGCTCAAGGATCTCAAAAGGCCCTACAAACTTGGGACTCAACTTACCTCGCTTACCAAACCTCAAAACTCCGCGCATCGGCTCCACTTTCAGAAATACATGCTGACCTACCTCAAACACTAGGTCTCGGCTCCGAACATCAACGTAACTTTTCTACTTACTCTGTGCTGTCAACATACAAGCCTTAATCTTCTAAACTGCGCCGTTGGTCATCAATAATAGCTGTCTGTCACCAACCTCTTCCCAAAACACTGGAGATCTGCATCGCTTACGATACAAAGCCTCAAACGGAGCCATCTAAATCGTCGACTGATAGCTGTTATTGTAAGCTAACTCCATCAGATACAAGTACAGATCCCAACTGCCTGGAAAGTCTAAGACACAGGCTCGTAACATGTCCTCTAAAATCGGCTCACCCTCTCTGTCTGACCATCTGTCTGAGGGTGAAAAGTAGTACTGAAGCTGCACTCGGTTTCCAACCCTTCTAGAGCGCTCTCAAGAAGCGAGAAGTGAACTGAGAGTCACGATCTAAAACGATCCTCATCGACACACCATGGTACCGAACAATCTGATCCAAGAACAACTGTGCCCACTACTCTACGGTATAGTTAACTCTATCGGGGATGAAGTGTACACTCTTAGTCAACCTATCCATAGCAACCCAAATCAAACCCTCTCGGCGTCCTTGGTAACCCAAAGATAAAGTCCATCGAAATCTCTTTCCATTTCCACTGTGGCACACTCAACGGCTGCAACAAACCTGCCAGTTTTTTTCTGAGAGCCTTCACTTGCTGGCAAGTGAGACACCGGCTAACAAACTCTGCAATATCTCTTTTCATGCCCATCCACCAAAACGTCTACTTGAGATCTTGATACATCTTGGTACCCCCTAGGTGCCAAGTAAATGGAGAACTATGAGCCTCAGTAAGCAACTCAGCTCGCAATCCGGCGTCAGCTGGAACACACAACCGACCTCTATACCTCAAACCTCCGTCTGGTGCTAAAACGAAGTTAAAATCTCCATCCTCCTGAACTCTCTCAATCAACCTGCTCAACTTGGGATCACTTAGCTGGCCATCAATGATCATCTACTTAATCGATGGCTGAACTTTCAACTGGGCTACCCTGGCGGTAACCTCTCCTAACAACACTTCAATACCAACTCACTCAAACTCTTTCCGCAAATGAATCTGGGAACTCAACAAAGTTGCAGAGTGCGACGTCTTTCTACTCAGAGCATCTGCCACAACGTTGGCCTTTCCCGGGTGGTACAATATCTCACAGTCGTAGTCCTTAACCAACTCGTGCCACCTTCTTTGTTTCATGTTTAACTCCTTCTGAGTGAAGAAGTACTTAAGGCTCTGGTGATCTGTAAACATCTGAATCTTCTGACCATACAAGTAGTGGCTCCAAATTTTCAAAGCAAACACAACGGCTGCTAGCTCTATGTCATGTGTCGGATAGTTTTAAGGCTTTAACTGTCGGGAAGCATAGGTAATCATCTTGCCATACTGCATCAAAACACAACCCAAACCAAACTTGGAAGCATCCCTATACACTTCAAAGCCACCTGTTCCCTCGGGAAATGAAACCACTGAGACAGACGTCAAACTGTGCTTCAACAAAATAAAACTCTCTTCGCAATTGGCATCCCAAACAAAGTCAACACCCTTTCTAGTCAATCTGGTAAGGGGTGCTGCTTTAGTGAAAAAGTCCTTGACAAATCTCCAGTAATAACCTGCCAAACCTAGAAAGTTGCAAATCTCTACGACCGTAGTCGATCTGGCCCACAAACTCACTGCCTCAATCTTGGCGGCGTCCACTGCAATGCCATCTTTAAAAACATCGTGTCCAAAGAAAGCCACTTGCTCTAACCAGAAATCACACTTTGAGAACTTAGCGTACAACTGGTTTTCCCTCGAAGCTGTCAATACTTGTCTCAGGTGCGAAGCATGGTCCTCTCTCATCTTTGAGTAAATCAAAATATTGTCTATGAACACAATGACAAAGCTATCCAAGAATGCCTTGAACACCTTGTCCATCATTTCCATAAACGCTGTTGGGGCATTGGTCAGCCCGAAGGACATGACCACAAACTCATAATGACCATACCTCGACCTAAACGCTGTTTTAGGGATATCAGCATCCCGAATCCTCAACTAGTGGTACCCAGATCTCAAATCAATCTTTGAGAACACCGAAGCTTTCTGAAGCTGATCAAACAAGTCGTCTATACGCGGTAAAGGATACTTGTTCTTTATAGTGACTTTATTCAGCTCTCGGTAATCTATACAAAGGCGCATCGACCCATCCTTCTTCTTTATAAACAAAACAGGTGCTCTCCACGGGGACACACTCTGGCAGATTAATCCTCATTCAAAAATCTCTTCCAACTGTACTTTGAGTTCTCGTAACTCAGCTGACGCCATTTGATACGGAGCTTTGGAGATAGGGAGAGTCCCTGGGTCAAGCTTAATAGTAAAGTCCACCTCTCTCTAAGGAGGTAAACCCGGTAACTCCTCAAGGAAGACATCTATGAACTCCTGTACTACTGGTACCTGATCAATAGATAACAAGGTATTGCTTTCACCTGTCAACTTTGCCAAATAGCCCCAAGCTCCTCGAGCTAACAAATGATGGGCTTTCACTACTGAAATCATCGGCGGACACACTCCGCTCCGAACACCGTAAAACTTGAAGCTCTATTTCTTGGGGGGTCTAAACACGACTTCCTTCTGGCGGCAATCAATCATTGCATGGTTTTTAGCTAACCAATTCATACCAAGGATAACGGCAAAACCACTCATAAGTAGGACTATGAGGGGAGCTACTAAAAGCTCTTCAGATATCCTTATCCGACCACACTTAACTTTCTCGCTAGCTAACATACTTACTCCTGAAGGAGTTGTAACACACAGCTCAAACCCTAAAGGTTCGAGTTCCAAACAAGCTTGTCTAACAAATGAATCAGATGCAAACGAGTGGGTCGAGCCTGAATCAAACAACACAAATGCATAGTGATCTAAGACAAGCAGCGTACTTGTAATTGTCGCATCAGTCCGCTCTACCTCCTGACGAGTCGTAGCAAAAACGCGACCCTGCTACTGAGTCGGCCTGGCACTGCTCCGGCCTGAGGGAAAAATCTGGCCAAGTGCCCTTCCTTGCCACAACTATAGCAGGCTCGGGGCGAGGCTCCACAAACTCCAAAATGTGACTTGCCACAAGTGTTACACTAGGGCAGCTGCATGACTGTGCCCTGCTGTCGATGTTGAGGTCGACGCTGATCTCTACCCAGAAATTGGCCTTGGCGGCGCTACTGCTGACCGCCTGAACGGGAACCACTAGAAGACTGAAACTTCCTCTTCTGAACAGAATGCGACTGGACAACCAGAACAGGTGCATCAGAGGCTCGCACCAGCGGGTACTTAGCGTTTATAAATGGTGGCCAAAGCTACAACCCTGACATATGACTCAGGAGCTAGTGCTCGAACATCTTGAGCAACCTCCTTCCTCAACCCGCCAACAAACTTTTTAACCTTAAGCTCCTCTGTGGCTATCAACTCAGGAGCAAAGTAACTGTACTCAGAAAACTTCTTCTCATATCTAGCTATGGAGTTAGTCCCCTGTATCAGGTTTGAGAAGGCCTCTGCCATCTCCTGCTGGGCCTCTTCACTGATATACATGGCCCGAAACTCAGCTTTAAAGAACTTCCATATGGCTGGTGGAGACCTTGATGGTCTACCTCTATCTATAGATTCCCACCACCAAAGCTAACTGACTAAGCGAAAACTACACAACTGCATAACTGAGATAAAGTTTATCTTTTTAAGATATTCAACGACGTTTGTGGTAGCAAAGGGGTACCAGAGCTAATTCCAGTGGCACCACACTCCAGCCACTAAGCTGAGTCGCACTAAACAAAAACAATCAGCTTCCAACTTAAGCACCCGACTTACCAACTTCAACTTTCAACCAAGTAAGAACTCAAACCACAACAAGAGACAAGGTTCACTGACCTCTAAATCAACTCGGCCGATATCCACTCGAACATCAAAGCGAGACTATCTGCAATACACCTTAAAGGGCAATACCAACACTAACTTTTACAGAACTCACCACTAATGCACAACCAAGAGCAAACAACATGCACTACTGCCTGGGTCCAATTGGCCTATGCAACGACAACAAAAATTAGGGTTTCACTTTGACCTTTACGGATAATCTACTACCAAACTAAACTCCTTGAGTAGAACCTTCCTTGACTTGAATTGTGAACAACCAACCCCTTGCTCCAGCCTTAGGGATTTAGAGGAACAACACCTCGAGGCTAATTACCTCGATAACTAAACACAGTGAAAACATCATCAGGTGATGTTAACCCAAATAGGCAACACCTACGACTTGCGATGAAACACAACTTGTCCATTTACACATACTAGGGTCCCTAACCAAGAACTTGAACTGAAAATAAAACACCTCCTGAGGAATTGAACTAATTCCCCAGCCATAACCCAGCTCTTAGAAATGGAAGCATTTACCATCAAAATCACAAATACTCACTGAGACTGAACAACAAGGACCCCACTCTCCAGAACGAGACACAAGTCAAAAGGCAACAACATGATAGTTGCACTCACAATGAAAACTAGCCACCAACTTCAAAGGCGACTAACACTCACTACGAACTGACCGCACTTGTCTCGCCACACAACTGACCACTCAACTAACACTTAGAACAACAACACATAATTTTCCACTCGCTGACACTGATCACATAAACCATAAAACAACTATCCACTCACGAGCACAAGGAACACAATTAGGAGAAGTGATAGATGACAAGGCTCACACAGCTCATGCAAGAACTCTCCATGGAAAACCTAAAACTGTCTCAAATTGGGCCACTCAGGTGGCATACTCAACAAACCACACGCGAGGCACAAGCCAAGCAACTAAAATTTACCCACTAACCATGGGGCTAAGACTCTAACCGTACCACAAGTACAACGAGTCCGACTATCACAACCAACAGAACAATAATCTTACATCATGGAGTCAATAATGAAGAAAGCAATGCTTGCAACCAATTTTACGTACAAAACTCTAGAACCTTATGAAGGTGCAAGGAATGAGAACACTTGAAACAACCAGTTGAAAACTTAACAAGGAACACATCCCACTCAAGAATTGCTATTCGATCAACTATCTGCACTTCTTAAACAACTAAACTTCCACAAGACTACTAGCAATTCTAACAAATCTTCTAACAACAAACAAGCTACCCTGCACCTCCTAATATCAGGTTTAACAACGCGAACTACCCTAGATCAGTCCAATACTTACAACAACTCAAATGCAACCTTTCGAACCTTTTATTTTCAATGAGCAACTCCAAGGCTCACCACATAAACCAACCAACAGGAACTACCTTCAACCTGAAAACCAATAACCGAACTCCAACAACTTAAAATTTGTTAATCCGTTTAATACCAACTACTAGGCTACTTACACTCACCCAAGAACCAACGAGGGAGCTAAACAACCATCTAACCTATATCAACAAACTCCTTAAACCATCTTTCACTGGCTCACTAGCCATAAACTACTACGAACAACGTCACACGATGAGATTGAAACTTGAAACTGAAAATTTTGCTTTCGAAGGAAAAATAGACAACATCTCTCTGTGTTGACCTCTGACTTAGACATGATCAACCTACAACCACTTTAAACAATGACAAGTTAGCTCAGCTTCTAACCAGCTAAGATTTATCTACACCCTGGTGTAGCAAGAAATCAACCACTTAGATCTAGCTAAACTAATTAACACCAATCTCATGGGCTATTGACACCTCGCCCAAGAACCAACAGCTACTTTTCCTCGAAGAAATCAAAGACACATGAGGAAACAACAGTAACAAACGAGACAAAACTTCCAACTTACTCGAACCTCTCCCAATGGTTCCAACTCTAATACCTATCCTTAAAGTAAGATAACACCTCGTCTATAAGCCCCAACTCCAACAGGCGACTACTCACCTAAAGCGACATTCCAACGCTTTCACCCTTCCTGAAAACACACTACTGATAATGAACTCTTACTCTGCTCAACCAACAAACTTACAAAATAACTAAGACACCTCGGGTCTACAAGCTACCAGCATCAACAAGCTTGGAAACTCAAACTTTTTTTCCTCAACAGCATAAGCTGAACAACAACATGGCTGTACCACTTTCCTCAACTGCTAACAAGGACCCACTGGTACGAGAGTAGAACCATTACTTTGTGGCAACAACTCCAACTAAGAACCTCAAGCTCTAGGAGAAGAATAATCTCAACAAACTTCCTCCAACTTGCTACTACATCTTCAAATACAATCAGGGCACCAACTGTCTAGAGCTACGAGGCAACCAACTTGGTTGATCAACATCTAACCTGACCATGCACCAAGGTTCAACCAAAGTTTAACCAACACGTAGAGGCCTGGAACCTCGCAATTAAGATTCCAATGCACAAGCTTTTTGGGGTATCACTAAAGAAGCCACAATCAACTTGGATCACGACTGACCATCAACCTTATGGTGTGATAGGTCGGGAGTTACCCACTGATGACTCTCAATTAGAGAGGTATTTAGCCTTCTAATTAGGATGTTTTAATGAAAGAATCAGGCATTATTATCTATTTTCAACGGTTGGAATCACTCTTGGATAGAGAAGTACACTTAAAATGCATTGCATGTAGCATTGGAGGCTTGGATCAGAAAAAAGTAAAAATTGAAGAGTTTTGGTGTCAAAATGTCAATGTTTGCAGCATTCGTGATCGCAGTTTTGGACCCCCTTGTCTTGATAATTTGTTGTTATTTTTTTCAGGGTTTTTGAATGCTACGGATGCTGAAGCCAAGCCTTATTTAGAGGAGTAGATTTGAAGAGAAGAAAAAGTCATCTTAA
>JBBMKA010063267.1:0-17052 GCA_037833695.1 Sechiopsis laciniata
TAACATAAATCCTAAGATCTTGAATAACATGATTATTACGAAATGTAATTGAATCTTATTAGGATTAAAGTATACCTTCTGACATTGTGATTCAAGAACCTTTGATTCAACACAAGGAATGAGTGTTGATATTGAAGCTTTCTCACAATTGCTTCAATAGAAGAAATTGGTTTCTCCCTCCTTGCCTATAAGCTTGAATGTGTGGTTTCAAGCTATCTTAATGCTTCTTTTTCTTTCACTTTCACACATTTGAGATGGACAAATGTGTTCCTATTTATAGGTAGAGGGGGGACCAATATATGCCTTCATTTAAACATAAGTTTAACTTTCCATCATAGTTAACTTAAGAGAAACATAAATTTAAATGGTGTTAAACTTACTTCTCATAAACATTTCTCAAAAATTTTAGAGAAGTGAAACTCACATTTCATAAATATTTCTTATAAACTTGAGAGAAATTCACAAACATTCCTTCTAACATACCAATTGGAAAACGTATGTGATTTTCTAAATAGACCATATTAATGGAGAATACAAGTTTCATTCTCAATGAAGAATGAAACGTTTGATATTTTCCAACAGTGCTCTAATATCACAGCCCCTTCCTTAACAAGCATCTCTTTTAGAGCAACTTGTTTAATAAATTTGGTCTTTTTTTTTTCAACAATATTGGAGAAGGATTTGAACCTATAATTTTATGATTATTAAATCATACATAATTTTATTAGAGTTAGGTTTATTTTGATCAATAAATTTGATATGAAACCCTTTAAAATATTACCTATATTTCAATTTTACTATTATAGTGCTACCCAATAATCGTTTGTTCGAAAGGGTCGGTGATTTGATGGTTTCATTGTTTGGTGAAAATTCAGTTCAACATCATAGTCATAGATTCGATCTTGAGAATCATTGTTCGACTCTGATCTAGTAAATAAGATGTTACAAATTCAAATATCTCACCTCCAATTATAGTTAAATTAAAAAAGATTAAACATTCGTGTTTCTAGGTATAGGTGATATGCTAAAATCCTTTTTTTTTTTAATCCTTTTAACATAATACTATGAAAAGTTATGTACACGGATTATACTTGTAAAACTATTTAAAAGACAGTTTAAAATAAATTAAATACTATACCTATAACATGATTTAATATGCAATCTTTTAAATATATTGTAGTAAAAAATTTAATGAATAGTAAACATAAAAAGTGGTTTTCCTTTTCTTATTCATCAATCTTGTATGAGAAGGAAAAAGTGGTCTTAATTTTAAATAGGAATTCCATCTTCAAGTTCATTCAGTGGGCATGACCAACTTCACTTCAATTCTGGCCCCTAAGTTAAGCACACAATTCAATTTTATTCACTTTGAATATTCAAGTTAATCAACCAATAAAACTATCTTAAGCATAGCATAAAACATGTTGGTTGTAAATATTCTTAAAAATCAAAATCTTCGACCGGTTCTTGCTCCTTAATGATTATTATGTTCTTAGTGGTAACCTCAATTTTTTTTTCAACTTCAACTAATAAAGTATTGACTATTTATCACTGACATTTTATGTTGGGATCTACCAATCCTTTATGTAAAATCGTCGGATCGAAAGGTGTTATGAAAACGGTAATCAACAACCAATACGAGGATAAAGAAAACGCGAGAGAAGAAAGAAAATAATATAGAATTTACGTGGTTCACTAACGTTGTGTTAGCTAATACACGGGCAGAGAGGGGGCAGAGTTTTATTAAGGAGAACGAACAGTATAGAGTACAAAATGAATGTCATAATATGGCTAGGGTTTAATGAGAGTGCATATATAAACTCTCATTAAACCCTATTATAGAATGCGTAAGCATTAAAATAGAATTCGGATGCGCTAGCACACGTGGAACGCACAACATAATGCGGAAGAGTTAGTGTTGCGGAGTGTGAATGCTAGTTGCGTTAAACGCATGCAGAATGCATTGCTGCTATGCGCGAAGCAATGGTATGCAATGCAAAAGTGTTTGCGCAACGGGCGGGCAACGAGACCCCCGACTACTAGTCGCAGGGCAATAAAGCGTTCAAGGCATATCTTCAACAAAAGGTGTCTCATATCAATTTAGAAGTTGCTTGATTCATAGCTTTTCGTCTTTTATTTTATCTTGGCCTGACTTACGGGCCAATATCAAATTATAACTTTGGGGTTATTGTGTTTTTATTTTGTTTTTCGTCGTGTTTTCTCTTCTTAGGAATTTTTATTGTATATCTTTTTTGGTTGACTAATGAAATTCTTTGATTTAAAAAAAAAAAAGAATCAAAACTTTTCAATTATTACATTTACCTATAAACAAATGGCTTAAATTCTAGTTTGATTATTTTGTGTTTAGCTTTTTATTATTATTTTGATATTGTTCAACTTCTAAATATTTCCATTTCTATACATTAAAAAATTTATTTGAATTTATCTCAACGTCAACCAATGAAGTATTGACTATTTATAACTGACATTTTATGTTGGGATCTATCAATTCTTTATGTAAAATCATCGGACTAAAATGTGTTTCATATCAATTTAGAAGTTTCTTGATTCATAACTGTTTGTCTTTTATTTTATCTTGGCCTGACTTGTGAGCCAATATCAAGTTATCACTTTGGGGTTATTGTATTTTTGTTTTTTTTCATCGTGTTTTCTCTTTTTAGGAATTTTTATTGTGCGTCTTTTTAGGTTGATTAATGAAATTCTTTGATATAAAAAAATAAAAAATAAAAACCTTTCCATTATTATATTTACCTATAAAAAAATGGCTTAAATTCTAGTTTGATTATTTTGTGTTCAGTTTTTTATTATTATTTTGATATTGTTCAACTTCTAAATATTTCCATTTCTATACATTAAAAGATTTATTTGAATTTATCTAAAAAAAAAAAAAAAAGTTTATCTGAATTAGTATTTTATTTTTTAGTTCAACAGTGAGAAGAATCAAACTTCTCTTACCTAGTTGATTTAGGTTTAAATTAACTTTGATTCTTTTGTTTTATTTGTTCTTTTGTAACCATGTATATATACAACATTGCATAGTAAAATTCTAAAAATATATTGCCACAACTTTGAATTAAAAGTTTTTATTTTGGCTGAAAGTTGTTTAAAACTCACCAAACTAGATGCTAACAGTTGTCATTGTATGTATGTAGTTTAGTGTTTTTCTAGTACTAGACCCATTATAACTAAGTTTGTTGTTGTATTCTCTATACAATGGCATTGTCTCTATAAATAAAATTACGACGACCTTTCCGTCTCTCTAACGATTATATGGTATCATATCCATCTTGGTTATTTCGAAATTAGAGTTTGGTGTTCACATCTTAATGTTTTTCAAGTTGTGGGTCTGCCGTTAAGAGTAGTCATCAGAAGTTAGATTTTTTGTATGACAGTCAACAGAAATCGTCTATCATCTGTCACAATTGTTTGTTAGTCCTCAGAATTTTTTGGAGCCCGTTTTCGATAAAACCTACACCAAAATACTCAGAATGATCCAATCTACACATCCGTATAAATTTTGTCACAAACTGCGAGCAAGTGACGATCACGCATCCGATGAATTTTACATCATCGATCACACGTGTCACACATGAGGGCATGTGGCTGGCTCTTTTGACTTGTGCTCAATTGGATTTTGTTCATGCCAACCTCCTCTACGCGCTTGTCAATTCTTTTTTTCAGTATAAGCCCCTAGGTGCTCCAAATCTAACATTTTCTATTCTTTCTGCTATTGATTTCCATTTATTGTTTGTTCGAGCATTGATTCTCAAAATTTTGTGGGGTTTTCCGTGCTCTACAAGCCTGGAATTGGATTTTTATTTTTGGCCTTCGTTTGTCACAGAGACCATTAAATCTTTATCGTGTATTTTTGTTCTATTTTTCTAGTGTGTTCTTTTTTGAATTTTTCCAGATTATTAAGTTGCTTGTTGATTTATTTTATTTAAGTTGAGAATATATGACTGGATCTAAGCAAACCAGTATTATTTCTCATTCTATGGAAATCACGAAGCGTAAGTTAAACGGCTCAAACTATCTTGATTTACGTAGACTCATTTAAGTTTCATTTGTTGAGCAATGAGATAGAGGATCATATCGATAAAGATCCACCTAAAGATGATTTGGAGAAAATAGGTGTGAGAGCAGATGATGTATGGTTGTACAACTAAATTATGAATTTCATGAATGATGATGTTAGTGGATCTAGTGAGCCATGGCAACAATGTGAAAGAGCTCCTGAAATACTTGGATTTTTTATATTCTGAGAAAGAACAAGCGACGAAAATGTACGACGTATGTACGTCATATTTTCATGCTGTACAGAAGGGGCAACCATTAATGACCTACTACATGACGCACAAGAAGAATAGTGTCGAATTGAATTCTCTTATGTCATTTGATCCTGATGTTAAAGTTCAACAGGCTCAAAGAGAAAAGATGGATGTTATCAGTTTTCTTAAGGGTCTCTCTCCTGACTATATCATGGCGAGACCTCAGATTTTATCTAGGACTGAAATCCCAACCTTGGATGATGTGTATCGAAAGGCTCCAACACATAGAAGACAAATCCCTAAATCAGTCAACATTACAGTTGAACAGTACTCTCGTAATAAGAGAGAATTCTCATTTCTCGAATGGTGTGATACCTAACAATTAAAGCTGAATGATAACAGACGTCAAGATTCATGAGGAGAGATGGTATGTTATTATTGCCACAAATCAGAACATGTATAGAGAAATTGTAGAAAATTGTAGTACCAGAATCAAAGGGCTCAAACAAGTCACCTTACATCAAATGAAAACACTTCTGTTGTTGACGAGTTTTCTAAACTTCAAGTGTTAAATGATTCATCGCAGTCATCGAATCATCCTACTTCAACCCTGCCTGAGACAAGTAACAATCATTGCCTTTGACTGATGCGATTTAAGTTCGGCTATGTATAATATTATAATGTTAATTTTAAACTTACAATGTTATTGCTAACAACTAAGTATTAAATCGCAGGCATACACAAGTATACGTAGTCGAATCGCGACAAGTGATAAGTATTTATTTTATCGTTCTCCACAGGGAATTTTGTAATTAATAGATGTAAACTTAAGAGTTAATTGAAGAAAGCAAACATGGTTTAATGGTTTAGGTTTTCTAAAGAAAAGTAAATGCGACTATTATTAGGCTAAGTCAAGATATAGATGCGAGTATGACATGCGTGCGGTAATGATGAGTTCGAGCTCATACTTCCTGATTTAACATGTGTTATGCGGAATTATCCAGACCACTTAGATTTGAGCTTTCTTGGGAACAAATGAAGTCGCGAGTTAAACAAAAGAACTTGCTGACCTTCCTCGAATGTTTTCTGGTTGAGTCTGCAGTCATGCCATTTTTTGATTTATTCTTTGTATAGCTTCACATTCTCATATGCGAAGTGCCTATGTTATTCCAAGTCGAGCAATTTCAGCATTCTAGTAGGTCCAGCTTTCTGAAGGTCTAAGTTTAATCTTTTAAGCACCCTGAATGCTTTATGCTCGAGCTCTAACTGCAGATGACAAGCTTTTTCGTACACAATTTGGTATGGTGACATATTCAGTGGAGTCTTAAATGCGGTGCGATAAGCCCAGAGCGAATTATCCAATAGCAGAGACCAATCTTTCCGTGCAGGTCCAACAACTTTTTCTAATATGATTTTGATTTCATGCTTAGAGACTTCTACTTGACCGTTAATCTGCAGATGATAGGGGTTGTGATTCGATGCTTGATGTTTTACTTTTGCAGAACATGAGACATCGCCTTGTTTATGAAATGCATTCTTTCATCACTGATTAATGCTTGCAGCATACCAAACCTGGCTAAAATATTCCTGTGAAGGAATTTTATGACCGTTTTGGCATCATTTGAAGGAGTGGTAATCGCCTCAACCCATTTGGAAAAATAGTCATCTGCTACTAGAATGTATAGATTTCCATGCGAAAGAGGAAATGGTTCCATGAAGTCAAACCCCAGACATCGAACAACTTGACTTCTAGAATCGCATTTAATGGCATTTCATCCCTTTTTCCTATATTTCCTTTCCTTTGACATTTATCGTACGTTCTTGCATAATGATGCGCATCCTTGAAAATGCTCGGCCAGAAGTAGCCGAACTAAAAAATTTTAGCAGCTATGCACATTTCTCTAAAATGTCCATGGCGATGCGTGGCATGCTTCTTGTATATCATTCATTTCTTTCTCCTCTACACATCGTCGAATGATTCCATCCGTACATTGTCTATATAAATATGGCTCGTCCTAGAAGTAGAACCGAGTTTCATGAAAAAACCACTTGGCTTGTTATCTTGTTAAGTCTATTGGTATGATATGACTTGCCAAGTAGTTAGCAATGTCTGCGAACCACAGATTGTCATTCTTTTCTATTGCAGCTATCATAAACAATTGTTCATCGAGGAAGCTTTCGAAGATGTTGAGCATCCTCGCATCATTTTCTTTACTCTTCAATTGGGACATATGATCAGTAACAACATTCTCGCATCCCTTCTTGTCTTTTATTTCTATATCAAACTCTTGAATAAGTAGAATCCATCAGATTAGCCGCGACTTTGCGTTTGCTTTACTCATTAAGTATTTGATTGTAGCATGATCAGTAAATATAATTACCTTAGATCCGACCAAGTAAGAGCGAAACTTTTTCAATGCATAGATCACTACTAACAACTCATTTTCCGTAGTGGTGTAATTGAGTTGCGCGTCATTGAGTGTGCGGCTGGCATAATAAATAGGATGGATTAACTTTTATCTTTTTTACCCAAAATAGCCCCTATTGCATAGTCGCTCGCATCACACATGAGCTCAAAGAGCTTCTCCTAATTAGGCGATATCATGATTAGGGCAGTGGTCGGCGCTTTCTTCAGCTTCTCAAAAGCTTGAAGACATCTTTGATCGAAGTTAAATGGCTGGTCAACTTCTAAGAGTTCGCACATTGGTTTTGCAATTTTAGAGAAGTCTTTAATAAATCACCTGAAAAAACTCCTAAGAAACTACCCATTTCTTTAACATTTTTCGGGGGATCTAACTTGTCAATAGCTTTGATTTTTGCTTGGTCAACTTCCATTTCAGCCTTTGAAATTTTGTGCCCAATAACAATACCTTCGTGCACCATGAAGTGACATTTTTCCCAATCAAGAGGTGCATTTCTTCACAGTTTTGTAACACTTTTTTCAGGTTTTCCAAACAATTGGAAAAATTATCCAAACACTGTAAAGTGGTCCATGAAAACTTCCATGATGTTTTCGATCATATCCAAAAAAGTGGACATCATACACCTATGAAAAGTTGCTAGGGCATTGTAGAGCCCGAATGGCATTCTCCTAAATGAAAATATTTTGAAAGGAAAAGTGAATGTTGTTTTCTCCTGATCCTTCGGATGAATGGTGATTTGGTTGTAGCCTGAATACCCATCCAGGAAGCAATAATATTCCTTTCCTGCTATGCAGTCTAACATTTAGTCTATATATGGCAGAGGGAAATGATCATTCTTGGTCATCTTATTCAATTTTCTATAATCCATACACACTGCCATCCAGTCAAAGTCTGCATAGGAATTAACTCATTTCTTTCATTGTGGATCTCTTTGGTATACATTGCACCAGACTGACCCACTGGCTATCCGAGATCGGATAAATCACTTTAGTATCAAACCATTTGATAATCTCCTTTTTCACCACTTTTTTCATGGCTGGGTTCAGCCTTCTTTGATGCTCTATTGATCGCTTAACATCTCCTTCCAAATACATTTTATGCATACAAACTGATGGCCTGATGCCTTCTATATCCTCTAGCTTCCACCCAATCGCTTTAGTGTGCTGCTTCAAAAGCTCTAAAAGTAGTTGCTCGTGGGTTGGAGTTAACTAGGACGAAATAATGATCGGTAAGGTTTTCTCAGCTCCGAGATAAGCATACTTTAGGTTTTCCAGAAGTGACTTTAATTCAAGTGTCAGGGGCACTTCTATCGAGGGGCGCATTGGAGGGTTAACTTGACCAAAATCGTTCAGCGTATCGAATTGATATATTTCTTCTAATTTTTCTTGTGCAGTGTCCACAGCTTCTTGATCAATGTTGCTTGGTATCTTTTGTTTATATACATCTTCTATCGCTTCTTCAAATGATGCTTCGATACAACTCACATTCATCCTTTCCTCTGTATCACCATATTTCATAAAGTTAAAGATGTTGAACTGAATTTATTGCTCATTCATTTTTAAGGTGATAGTTCCTTCGTACACATCTACTATTGTGTGACCTGTCTTTAAAAATGGTCTCCCTAGAATAATTAGGACATTCTTATCTACTTCGTAATCTAGAATAATGAAATCTGTTGGAAAGATGAGCTTTTTCACCAAAATATATTCTATTTTTCCTACAGGGCTCGTTATTGTCCTATCAGCTAGCTGAAGCGTGATAGTCGTGGGTCGTGCTTCTCGAATCCCAAGTTTCTTATAGATGGATAATGGTTAAGGTTGATGCTCGCACCCAAATCACAAAGCGCACGCCCAAGATGATTCTCTTCAATTTTTATAGGAATTTTATTCTGGATTATGGCAGTACATTCCTTGTTCATTGAGACTACCGTGAATTATCAAATTTACTCTTTTGGACTAACTTTGGACGCCTGTAATATTTGTTAAAAATTCATGTTTCTAGACACTAGATGGGGTTCGCGCAGTTGAAAAACTTAAAAAGTAGGCAAAAATAAGTGGATTTAAGTAATAAATAGATTTTTGTTTTCCGACTAAGTTTTTGGTCCCCGGGGGTATAATAGTCCATGTAGGTACTCGCGTGAGTGATTGATTACTCGAGCACCTTCCTTGGGAGTTGCGCCCATTGAAGAAGAAGATATGCACGCCAGCGAAGAAAAGAAAGATTCGACATGTCGGCCACGCTTCAACTTTATAATTTTGTCCTTTTGTAATAATTTAGATGCTTTTACTATTTGTTTTCTGTAAAGTACTTTTACTGTTTACTTTATTTAAAGTTGTTTGTCTGTTTGTAATAATTAGGAATCCTATCCTTTGCTTTTGTAAGTGGGCTATGTCGGCAATCATGTTGCCTCCCACCTCTTATCTTTTAATTTTCTTGTTTTAATTTTAGTTTGAAGTCTGAAGTCTATAAAATACTTCAATGTCTGTAAGTTTTATTCATTCGAAGTCTTCCGCTCTCTGCTAAGTACTCTAAGTAGGACGAAAACTTCAAGGTTTTATTTGGTTTTAAAGATCCCCTATAAATCTAGTATCAGAGCCAACCATTATTAAATACCTTGTATCTTTCTTTAAATTCAATAAAAATTCCCCTCTAGGTATTATCTTCTATTTTTCCAATTCTCTATCAATCTATCTTTCTCATTTACTACTTGTATACTCTATATTGAAAAACCTTTTGCAGCGTCGGTGTAGATCTCACACAAGGGCAGAGAAGTGTAAGTCCCGCTTTGATCGATCTGGCCATAGGATATCAGTCGAGTACCAAACTAGTAATTGAAAGCTTTATTGATTCAGAAAGACGAAAGCTGGAAGCCAATCCCCATGTTGGTATTTTTAGAGAAAGTTAAGAAGATGAAAGGAAAGGAGAAGGCCAAGGCCTCTGGCTCCAAAGAATTCAAAGAAGGATCCAACCTAGAACTTTCAAACCTGAATCAAAATGAGTTTCAAATTGCCAAATTGAAGAACAGCTTCAAAATTGGTTGATTCCAAAGATTGATTCAAACAAGTTTAAATGCCATGTTCTTTCAGAAAAGCTGCATCAAGCTCTCTGAACAAGTTATTCTAATCGATTGCGATGAAGAGACTCTTAATCTTTTCTCCAAGCAAATGATTCTTCGTCATATGGAAGAATTCAAGTTTATTCATATTGGATTAGTCCAAATTGTACTCAAACCATTATTCAGACTAGGTCTGGATATTCCTGTCCTCGTCTTCTTTCGAGACAAGAGACACAAAACCTATTCCAACTGCTTATTGGGAATGGTTGAGTTCAATTTAGAAAATGGACCAATCTTTTTCAATTGTTTTCCAAATTTAACTCTATCATTAGCAGATCCGAATATTCTGTCTGCTCTTATGTTAGACGTTAACACAAAGAATCTCAGCATTCAATCCGAAACTCATTCTGCAGTAGTGATATTTTGTATCTGTTACAAACTGATGCATACAAATATGTCACCCGGGGCTCTTCGGAAATCTGCAACAGGTTCTACCATGCTTATAGAAGCAAATATTGGTAGAGCGATAATCAATGTTCCTAAGTCCTTGACTTGGGATCAGATCACTAGGAATTCATCCTGGAAACTAGACCGAGTCTGCCCTCCAATTAAAAAGGATCAGACTCCTACTCAAATCATTGAACATAATGACGGTAGCGTCGAAGTCAAATTCAGTAATACTCAAGAATCCTTTCCTAAAACAAAGGATTTCTTGAGATCTAGTTCTAGCACTTCAGGTGCTTCGAGACCTCCATCCATGATAGATAGACATAGCTCATTTCGAGTCCAGTCTGTCGACTATGACCAGGTCATGGCCTCTGCTCATTATGATAACCATTCTGGCTCCCCTACGCAGACTGATATGGAGACACAATCGGTTATGGAAAGCCAAATCAATGTTATCATCCGTGAAGATTATTCAATCAACAAAGAGTTCCTTAAAAAGGACTTTCTCTCCAAGAAAAACACGATAATGAGAAATGCATTCATGTACTAACATCAGATCAAAAAACTTCGGTCGACATCGTGGACAAAGTTAACGATCTAGAAGTTCAAAGGAAGATCTTAACAGATCTTCATGCCTCAATACTTGGCTCTGACAAAGCTAAAGAAGTCAAGGCATCCAGTTCAAAGATTGATAAAGATTACAAGCCTTATTCATACACTGACTTTCTTAAGAAGTTCGAATCTCCATCAAAAGTATCCATAAACGAACTTCAGGCAGAAGTCAATACTCTCAAGGCAGAGGTCCAAAAGCTAAAGACAGAAACTATGGACCATGGCTCAAAGTTATGGATTGAGGTGGCTACCCTCAAAAGCGCAAATGATGTTCAAACTGCAAATGCTCAAACTGATGACGAGGAAGTTGATGTCCAGAATGATGTCCAGGATGAAGATCAACAGTCCTTCATTGGTCAAATTACATCAGTAAATTTTCAAAGATGGTATACTCAAATAACTTTTAAAATCCATGATTTCAAAATAAACTTGATCGCCCTTTTGGATTCAGGTGCCGATCATAATTGTATTTTAGAAAGAATCATATCTTCTAAATACTTTGAAAAGACTTGTGAAAGTTTGAAGAGTGCTAATAATAGCAAGCTTCTCATAAACTACAAGTTATCAAAGGTGCATATATGCAAAAACAAAATATGTTTAGTAAACACATTCCTTTTAGTCAAAGACTTAAACCTAGAAATAGTTTCAGGAACCGCCCTCCTAACTCAGTTATATCCCTTTACGATAACTGAAAAAGGATTATAGTAAAAAATCCTTAATTCAAAAATTCTCTTTGAATTCATCAGACCTATGAATACCCATAGGATTGATATGGTCAAAGCAAAAGAGAATCAAATCAATTTTCTAAAAGAGGAAATATCCTATAAGAAAATTGATGAACAAATAGCTAGCCCTAGTTTACAACTAAGGATTAAGCAATTTCAAAATAAGATTGAGACTGACATTTGTTATGATATCCCCAATGCATTATGGGAAAGAAAACAACATGTCGTCAATCTCCCTTACTCCAAAGATTTCAAGGAAACCAATATTCCTACAAAATCACGACCGATTCAAATGAATTTTAATCTTCTTGCTTTCTGCAAAGAAGAAATTGATAATTTGTTGCAGAAGAAGCTGATCCGACCATCCAAGAGTTCATGGTCCTATGTAGCCTTCTACGTCAACAATCAAGCAGAAAAGGAACGCGGTGTTCCCAGACTAGTAATCAATTATAAACCCTTAAACAAAGTTTTGGAATGGATCTGTTATCCAATTCTGAACAAAAATGATTTAATAAAAAGAATTTCAACCTCTAAAATATTTTCCAAATTTGACTTAAAATCAGGATTTTGGCAAATTTAAATCAACGAGAAGGATTGATACAAAACGGAATTCAACGTTCTTTTTGGGCAATACAAATGGAATGTTATGCCATTCGGTCTAAAAAATGCCCCTTCCGAATTTCAAAAAATTATGAATGATATATTCAATCCTTATCATTAATTTTCAATTGTTTACATTGACGATGTTTTAATTTTCTCGCAAAGCATTGATCAACACTTCAAACATCTTCAGACATTTTACAACGTCGTGAAGAGAAATGGTTTGGTCGTTTCGGCCCAAAAAATCAAACTTTTTCAAACCCAAATCCGATTTATAGGATTTGATATTAACTTGGGCCTCATAAAGCCCATTCAGTTTTCTCAAAATTTTCTGGATGAAATCCTTAACAAAACCCAACTTTAAAGATTTCTCGGATGCCTCAATTATGTGGCAGATTTTATCAAGGATATTCGACCCATTTCAAAACTCCTTTTTGAAAGGCTGAAAAAGAATTCAAAGCCTTGGACAACTGTTCATACAGCAACCGTCCAAAAAATAAAGGCTTTAGTTTAATCCATCCCTTGCTTGAGTCTAATCGACGAAAAAGCAAGCTTGATAGTGGAAATCGATGCATCCGATATCGAATATGGAGGAATCCTCAAACATTGTTTGGATGAAAAAGAATCAATAATGCAATTCCACTCTGGCGTTTGGAACGACGCACAGAAAAATTATTCAACAGTAAAAAAAGAAACCCTTGCAATAGTACTTTGTGTTAGAAAATTCCAAGGAAATCTTATCAACAAATAGTTTACGGTAAAAACAGATTCATTGGCGTCAAAATTTATTTTAGAAAAAGAAGTCAAGAATCTTGTTTCAAAACAGATTTTTGCAAGGTGGCAAGCAATTCTATCTTGCTTTGATTTCAATGTTTTGCCTATAAAAGGTATTGAAAACGCTCTTGTAGATTATCTCTCAAGAGAGTTTCTCTGAAAACCTCTCTCTTCCCTCTCTCCTCCTTTTGATGAGCGATCAAAGAAGCATTAAGGGCAAACAGCCCGCTTTGAAGTAGCCTTACACTGCAATGACCCCCGATTCATATGCCATCGAGCCTGAGTTCACCTTGGTCACTCAAGGCCGAGCAAAGGCAAGAGGTATTCAAATAGAGTTTTCGACTCCTGCTGCTTCTACACCTTTGGTGAGAAGTTCAAAACCCCGTCGTCAAGTTCTTCGAACCCAACGACGTATTCAACAGCAGTCGCACCAAATCGTTTTATTCCAAAACCCAAAATTAAAGGATACTTCAAAAAATTGTTCTTTCATGCTGTTTTTACGGTAGAATCGAAATTTGACGATCCTCAAATTTCAAAGATCATTCAAAACATTTACCGTCCTGGCTTTTTCTTCATGCCAGAAAATATTCAAAAAACCTGCAAGTTTTATGAGTTCATTTTAGTAGATACAAAATCTGCTGAAATTACTCATATTCCTGATAAAAGCAATCAAAAAATGATTGCATATTCAAAATAAAAAATTCTCAAAGTCATGAATCCAACGTGCTAGAATTTAGCGATCCACACAGAACGATCGTTTTCAAAAGTCTTTATTCCTCAAAACTTCTCTTACTTCGATTATGTTCAAGCTTGGTATCATGTCTTATTTTACCAAAGCTTTAAACATTCGTGGTTTATTCAGTTTTGTCAAAATGCCCACAAGGTTCATTACCCTTTCTGGTTTTACAAATGGTGGAACATTTTTGGTCTTTCACCACAAATATTCCCAGTTTAAATTCAAGAATCTTATCAATATTTTACAAAAATTATTGCTAAGAATTCTTTTCAAAAGATGATGCAATTTGCGTTGCATCTTCAAACACCCTGGATTTTGTCTTGGACATTCAAACTTCGTACGGTCGATGATCTCAAGACACTTTCCAAAGTTATCAATATCAAGTGGTTGGAAAAATTCAACACCACTCTCGCAGATCTCAAAGTTGTCAAAAAATGGCTTTCGCCCAACGGTCATTTCAAGATCTGTCAAGTCTCAAACAACAGGAATTCTCGAACCGCAAATCTCGACTCATAATTGCATTGGCTCAAACTTTTTAAGATGCAGATTTTGAGAAGATGCTTCAAGAATTAACAGATGAATCAAAGTCTTCTGTACCATCTTACGATGCAGAAGAACCAGGTCAGGAAGAAGAAGATGATGTCTTCATAGACATCAGCGGACCGTAATAGTCCTAAAACTTCATTGTTAAAAAAGATACCATAAACCGAACCGTGATAGTCCTTAAACTAAAGTATTCAAAGATTACTTTTATTCAAATACATTACAAACGATTCATTGACCGTAATTGTCATAAAACTATTTTTGTAAAAAAAAAGAAAAAAAGAAAAAGAAAAAAGAGTGTTTGCTGCTTCACATGTTAAGAAGCTTTTCTTTTTAGTCATGTAAATTAACGTCTTGTAAATTTCAGCTTTTTTTTTTACAAATTAATGTGTGTAAACGAAGCCAGCCACAAAAAGAAGCCAAAATTCTTCAACAGTGATCATATCAGGAGCCATACTTCTTGGCTTCATAAGATGAAGCACCAATATTCATCTTCCGATTTCGATCTTCAACAATCGCCAGCTAGAAACCCTTTGCAGTGTCACGGTATGGGGCAATAGGAAAGGAGTCCGCAGTAAGACCCGAAATTATACCATGGCCATAGGATATAGCTGACGATGTTGCAAAGATCTGGAGGTCGGCGAGTGTAGGTACTCGTGCGAGTGATTGATTACTCAAGCACCTTCCTTGGGAGTTGTGCCCATTGAAGAAGAAGATATGCGCGCTAGCGAAGAAAAGAAAGATTTGACATGTCGGCCACGCTTCAACTTTATAATTTTGCCTTTTGTAATAATTTAGATGCTTTTACTATTTACTTTCTGTAAAGTACTTTTATTGTTTACTTTATTTAAAGTTGTTTGTCTATTTGTAATAATTAGGAATCTTATCCTTTGCTTTTGTAAGTGGGCAATGTTTGCAATCATGTTGCCTCCCACTTCTTATCTTTTAATTTTCTTGTTTTAATTTTAGTTTGAAGTCCGAAGTCTATAAAAGACTTCAATGTCTGTAAGTTTTATTCATTCAAAGTCTTCCGCTCTCTGCTAAGTACTCTAAGCAGGACGAAAACTTCAAGGTTTTATTTGGTTGTAAAGATCCCCCCTTAATCTAATTATCGATCTCCACAAGAACTATGATTCACTAAAAGCAGACGGTTTAGAATCAAACAGGACAAAAGGATTGTAATTGGTTTTGTTTTAACTGAAAATAAAAAGAAAATTTAAATTAGTTAATTAATCAAATTAAGAAGAAAGGGGCAACTAAAGTACTCATGGAAATCGTTCGCAGTGTTTACAAAGAAATAATGTGGTGAGAAAAAACTATCATACTTTTACTACCAACTTTAGCTTCCACTTCCATTTGCATTAAGTCTAACTTCCGTTGTAACTTAATGTAGTTCAAATAGGTGCAACGTATGCAATAGTTAAGTGTTTATTCCTAAACTCTAATGAAAACATAAAAGACTTCATGCTAACCTACTAAACATGCAACTAGCCTTAGATCATTTTCTTCCTACTTAAAATCTATTAGTTCGTGTGAATGGTCAGACGATACTTACTATTAAAATTAAAACATAGTTAACATGCTCTAGTTAATTCCTCCCTAAATCTTCTTGACACATGCGTCGACTATTCCATTTTTCCTTAGCGTTGCCTTAACGTACTTTGTTCATAATGCAAATGAAAAACATAGATAACGACATGGAAAATATCATGCTGAAATTGTATTGATAAATTACAAAATGAGTCTTAACAAAACAAAACAAAGAGAATAAAGTTGTCTGAAAATGGAACTCTCTCGTGTCCACCCCCCTTGTAAATGGTTATCTTGGTTTGCATTATATAGGCTCCTTGAATTACCATCAAAACTTTCCATGTTCATCGGCTGCCGAGTTCTCTCGACGGATTTACCTTGATTGATTTCGTCAATTACGTCTTTGTTTCTTAAGGTAAAAATCCCATGATTACCGTAATTTGTCTCACTCGCAGCTGGATAGTTGACATTCGCTCTTCTCTGATTCTTTTCTTATCTGTTAAATGAGACTTCCGTATCTGATCCAATCTGTTGCTCCCGCATCATTGCTTTTATGTTTCCATTTCTTCCAAACTGTGCCGCTTCATTTCGGTCTCTACTTTCCATCACATTTCTTTAGTGTCCGCTCCGCATAAGTCTTTTTGCAAAAATCATTCATTATTGCGCATCCACTCTCTATCACGCATCCACTCTCTTTGGTTTATTTAATGAAGAATTGTTATAAATTATTCTCTCATTTTTAAATTTTTAATGTTGAAATTAAAAATCAATTTAATGTTTCTATCAAAATATTACAAACTGATAATGGGGGTGAATAATTGTAAGGACCCAACCCAATAATGGTCTTAAACCTGGTCCTTACTCAGCATGCATGCTTAAAAACACTTTTAGAAATAAAACATACAAGTCAAGTGCTTGAAAAATTAAAAACATTCCATTTAAAACAAAGTAAGTTCCTAGCCAATATTTAAACAGACAAACTCAAATAATTCAAAGTACAGTATGCAAAAGCTTCCTATGGACTCCATGTCTAACTACATGCTGAATCAAGAAAATAAAACATAAAAAAAATTGGTAGAGTGGCGCCGACAGCTCCCATGATCATTCAGCTCTTCCTCTAGCCGTCCTGGTGCTGTCTCAAGTTACTTGGTGGAAAAACCACAGAAAATAAGGGTGAGTACAAATGCACTCAGTAAGAATCCCCAACCAGGGTACAGTACGAAACAACACATCATCTAGCCATCCAAGTAAACAAGCAAACAGTTACCAACACAGAATCCCTGAAATGAGTTGTCAACACAACTCCTGAGTCATCGGA
>JBBMKA010063288.1:0-17044 GCA_037833695.1 Sechiopsis laciniata
TATATGTATGCCCCTTGGTCTATTTTATTTATTTTTTTTTTCATATCTATATCTGTTTGTACATGCAGATGTATAAAAGAATCGGTCACTCGAGCAACTCACACTAACTCAACACAAATCATAGAGTAGGATTGGATTATAATTTTCGTTGGATGGTGAATTTGTCAGTTTTGTTGGATCGAGTCGATTCTTGAGTTGGCTAATTTTTTGCTCGTTCAACCCAACCAACTCAAATTAAGAATATTATATATGTGTGTATGAGATTATTAAATAAAATAGGTTCTTAATATACTTGTATAAATATGTATTAATAAAATAGGTAACAAAATTTTTTCTTTATTTATGAGTAGAATTTTAGAGGATAAAATGAGATTAGCAACTTGAGATTCCAACCCAAATCCAAAAAATATAGGTCTCCTTTGATAACTATTTGACTTTTAATTTTTGGTTTTTGAAATTTAAGCCTACAACAATTACCATATCATATGTTTTTTTTCACATAAATATATCTACATCTTACCTATATTTGTAGAAACCATATCAAAATTTGGAAATAAAAAAAAAAGTTTCGAAGAGTTTGTTTTTGTTTTTGAAATCTAGTTAGGATTCACATACTTTCTTAATAAAAGTTAGATATATTATAGGAAATATGAGTAAAAGTAAACTTAAATTTTAAAAACTAAAAACAAAAAATCAAATGGTTATCAAACGGGACTATAGAGTTGGATTGAGTGATCAAGTTGCTGATAGGGTTGATTAAATTAGAGAATTGACCAACTCGAAAATTTGGATTGGTTAAAAAATTCTCTCAACTCACCACAACCCAACTCAGGACTATGTACACCTCTATTTATACTAATTTATGTGCATTTTAATTGTTTTTTGACCACAAACTATATGATTGTATATAATATTTTGCTGTCATGAATTTAACCAATAGCCTCCAAATGATAACCTCTAAATTCTGTAATTAATGCCATCCTTGATCATGGGACTAACTCAAGATGCTTACCCTTATATGGTTCTAAAAAAATTAGTCTTCAAAATGCAAATAATTATCATGTTCGTTTACATTGAAAAGATAATGTTAACAAATAACAATAATAATTCATTCATTGTATTTTTATCAAATGAGACGATGTATTTTAATATAGATTTTTTTTTTATTATTATTATTTGAAATTCTTTTTAAGTTCTGCACACTAAATCCAGCTAAATATGTATTAATTTTTGTGAATTTTATTCAAATTTTATAATCAAATAACACATTTATTTGTGTACTAATTTGACCAGAAATCATATTTGGGAGATTATAATTCTATCACTTATTTGATAAAATAAATATAACTCAACCACTATCTTATATTAATTGCGACTTCAATAAATTGCCAGAATTTAAATAGAAAAAAGAAGAAGAAAAAGGTAGGAACAAAACAATAAATTAAATTATACAAAATTCTTTAACGTGTTAGTTTAGATCACATTCAGTCCTTAAATTTAAAAAAAATAAAATAATAAGTTTTATGCTAATTTCCTGAACTAGAATCTATTAAAATTATTAGTTATAACATGTCAGAACAAACTTTTAATTAATTTAAAAAGAATATTAGAAAAGCTGACAAGTTCATGTGTATTTGTTTTCTTTGAAAAAAGTCTGGAAATATGAAAATAAATCTAATCATTTTTCTTTTGATATGTTAATAATTATTGCATTATTCATGCTTAAAAGTCAAACTTCTTTGTAAGACCAAACCAGCTAGATGTCCAATTTAAATGAACTTCATATAAGAAAAATAAAAAATAAAACAAAACCTATGAGAAGTATTAATTAACATGTTACTTTAAAAATCTCAAAAAAAAAATACTTTAAATAAATAATAATAAAAGAAATAATGTCACTTAGGAGGTGTTTGTTTGACATATTTAGGTGGGATTTAGGTTAAGAAGTTATATTGTAATTTTTGTGTAGAGGAGTTAGAGTTAAAATCTTATTTCGATGTAAATTTAAAATGAGTAGTTATTTATAATAGTTAAAAAAGAAAGTATTAAAAATGAATAGTTAAAAATGAGTTATTTTGATTGATTTGAAAGAAATTGTTAAAAATGAATAGTTAAAAATGATTGAGTAGTTATAAATGAATCATTAAAAATGAGAGTTATTTTTAAAAGTAAAAATGAGGAAGAGTTAGTAAAAACTCGTTTGGATGTAAATTTTCGAGGTGAAATTAATAAATTTTAAAACTAAATCCTACCTAAATATGCCAAATAAACAGCCCTTTAAGTTAATCTTTCACTCATCTTGTTCTACATCAAAAATATGAAAAATATATGCTACTTTCTTTATTATTAATTAATTTTAGATACAAAATTAATTTTGAGATATAACTCTATATTATCTAATATTTAATATGATTTGCTATTAGGCACGAAAGAAATCTAAACTCTATATTGAAAAAAATATATATAAGTTTAATATTGATTTTTTTTAATACAAATTTGAGAGAAGGATCACGAATCCTACAAAAATGATATTATTACTCTAAAATAAATTAGAGTTAAATATCGATTATCAAAATTAAATTCTTAATCATAATATTGAATTAAATTACTACAAAATAAAGAAACCAACAAACTACTAGCCATTTTGATATACAAGTTTAATATTGATTAGGCTCAAAAGTCCCTGAAAATTGATTAATAATAATATAAAGTTTTAGATGAAAATTAAGAATTTATGAGTATATAAGTATTAAACTCGTGACGTTTGAAATATTGGAGTGGATAGGTGATTTGAAGTTTTGGAACTCAGTGACGTCTTGGTCAACTTTTGTTGGCAATAAATTAGAAAAATCAAATTCGAGATTGATATAAATTTTAAGACTGTAAATTTTATGGAATGAAATTTATGAACTACGTAAATTTAAGATAACTCAGAAAAAAAAAAAAGAAAAGAAAAAAAGAGGCCAATAGGTTGATATTTTATAGTAAGGTTGAAATTTTGGAATACATAGTACTTTCATTAAATAAACTTCAAGAAATATGTTTTTTTCTTTTCTAGAGAGAAAAGAAAGTTTTCTTCAGTGATGGAGTGAGGTGAAAAGTAATAACAACATGTGGAAGGACTTGAAGCAAAAGGTTTAATTAATGGAAAATTTCATTGGGTAAAGTTTTGATTTAATCTTATATTTAAAAATCAAACTCTTTATTATCCATTGTATTTTAATAATGTTTAATTTGATATTTGAAAAATGTTGATTAAGTTGATATCTAGACAAAATTTAAATTCACATATATCAATAAAGCCATTAAAAGAACATGTTCCAGTTTAATTAATAAGCAAACATAATTGTCTCAACAAAAAAAACAAGCAAACATAATTAATCAAGAAACACATTATAAAAAAAATAATAAATAAATAAAAAGTAAACATAAAGCACATAAAAATTGCATCCAAAATCTACCAACTAAAAATATATTTTTCTCTTAATTAATCAAGTTTTTTTTTTTAAAGATCTTGTTTAATTAAGTTAAAAGAACATGTTCCAGCCTACTTGGTCCTTTTTTCACCAACTCAATGTAGATATGCCATAAAAACATTGTCAGGTCATACTTTATATTCCATTAATCAACTTGGTCCTTTTGTTATGGATTTTTTTTTTTTAATAAAAACTAGCTTAAAATATCATTTATTTTTATTTATTTATTTCAAAATACCCACTAACATTTTTTTTATAAATCTTAAAAGAGTAAATCTGTCCGTGGAAGGGTGCTCTACATTTTTGTGATAATGCTACAAAAAAATTTATTTTATAATTGAGAATATTGAAAATTAAATAAATTTTTGTGGCGGTAGTAGAGTCTTACTCTTCTTAAAATTAATTTTTATTAGTAGTCGTTGTTTTAATAATTCTTAAAATTGGTCTTTACGAATAGTTAGTTTTCCAAAGGGAAAAATCTCTATCAACCTCTCCTTAATAAAATTGGAAAATATATTATTTATTTTGTTTTTAATAAAAATGTTTGTTATTATTGAAGAGTATGACAACCCAACCATAATTTCTACATTGATATGATATTGTCTACTTTGTAAATACACCTTCATCACTTTATTTTTTATTTCACCTAAAATATCTCATACTAATGGTCCTCTTATTTAATGAATGTATGACAACTTTATTTGCATCTCAACAATCTTCTCCTCAAACAAAGATCGAACTGATTTATTCTCCTGAGGGTATGCACACCGCCAATCTAGTAAAAGCTACAACAAATTTTCGTCCTCGGACTCTAAATATCTTTATCTTACACCGAGGTGATCTACTGACATGGTTAAGTAAGGAGTATGGCTTTGATATCAATTGATAAAAATGACAACCCAACCCAAATCTTTACATTTATATAATACTGTCCACTTTCGATATACACCTTCATGACTTTGGCCTCATACTAATAGAAATGATTGTCACCACATATATATCTATGATTTATCGCTCATTTATCCGTGCAATTATTTTAAGAAGTTAGATAAAAGTCAACTTTCATTAACTATGCAATGCATAGACTTTGGCCTCATACCAAACGAACATCATAAAAGCAATTGATACTTACTCATAGCTTAATTAATTAAACATGAATATCTTTTTTATTAGGTCGTAAATTCGAATGTTCTCTATTTTGATGTTTCTAACATGGAAACCCTAATTTTGGAGAAAAGTAAAGAGAAGAAGAAGAATAAAGGTGGCGCGTGAGAAGAGAAAGAGCAAAAGGAAAAGGCCCACAAAAGGCAGTGGTGGGGAAATGAAAAGTAAAGAAAAGTAAAATGAAAGAAAAAATAAAATAAAATAAAATAAGAAAAGACATAATTGGAATTTTGAGTACACAAACCCTAACCACCCATCATGTTCCCACACTTGGGAGCACCACCTACTTTTCATTTATTGATTTGACTCCATTATTTTCATCTTATTTTTTTATTTTCTATATGGTTCGAGTCAATTTGTACGCAATCATTGTTACATAACATATTATATGACTTTATAACATTAGAATATTAAAAAATTTGTAAGAAATTAATTCTTAAATAGATGGCAACCATGAATTGAACCTATTATCACTTTTTAATTTTTTAAAACTCTTTTAACCATTCACTCAATGATTATAAACTCTCCTATTATCACTTTTGTTAATTGTGATTACGAAAAATACACGAGTTGTTATGATTGAACTTTAAACAACATTAAAATTATATACTTTGGTATAGTTGAAATGAGTTTGATGTGATTTATTAAGATGTAAAAAGTGTATTTTAGCTAATCAAAACCACATTTCAAAAGAATATATTATGTTTTCGTTGCATTATTTCAAAAAAAAAAAAGGGAATTTTATTAATGTACGTTCTTTGAAGCACTCTTGATTAGAATAATGAAGCATCAAGACAATTTTAAAAAGTGTGTTTCATGTTTTATGGAAAATCTTCACACCATTACCAACGCTATTATAAGCCCACTTTATTAATAAGTACTTAATTACTAATTTTTCCAAAAGTATTTGTAAGAAAAGAAAAATATTGACATTACTCTTAATAAGTAATTCAACATTCATCCTCAAATTTATAAAATTATCAGGTCAAATTCAACCTGACGAAAATTATATGATTGTTCATCTATTGACAATCCTTTAGCTTGATAGTTATCTCCATTACATAGTCGAAGACACTAGTGGTTGTTTCAATGCCCAAACTTGAGAAATAATAAGGAACATAAACTTCAAAAAAAAGTTCATCTTGAAGATTCTAAAATTTTATCAATGAAACTGTCTCTTGAAAATAAAAGATCTCTTCGATCGCAAAGGCTAGAGAGACGAGAAACCTCGATCCAAGAGCAAAGGAAATGATAGAAAAGGTTGAGTTGTGATAGGGTTGTTGCTAGCTAGGGTTTAGAGAGACAAAAGGCAAGAGTTTGAGATTGGTGACCCACAACAACAAAACACACAAAAGAGAGAGGGAAATGGCAATAAGAAAAAGGGTATATTCGGAAATGTGTAATTTTTGGTAAAATTTTGGGGATAAGATTTTAAGACAAGTTTTTTTGTGTGAAGGACCAATGGTAGACAGAAGGAAATGGACTGGACAACACCCATCAACCATGCCCATGTGACCCTCTTCCTCTTGGGTCCCAGCCCCCCCTCTCTCCCATTTCAAATTTTACAACCATTTTCTATCAGGTACCCTATTTTATTTTCTTTTAAATTGCAAAAGTTTATCTCCTCAACTTTAATTATTTTGTGTCTAGATCCCTCAATTTTAAAGACTTTTTTTATATCCGTAATTATTTAGACCAGTTTGTGCACCTCGACAAATGTCATGGAACATACTATCTGATCCTACAACATTTAGATGTTAAAGAAACAAGTAAGAAATTAATTCTTAGATTTGTAACTACATGGATTGAACCCATCACTTCGAAAGTCTTCTTTAACCACCACTCAAATTTTAAAAAATGTATTATAGGTTCTTAAACAATTAGATAAGTTAATTTTTAAAAAAAAATTTAATATGTTAAAACTTTTGTTAGACACAAAATTGAAATTTCAAAAGTAACACAAAAAAAAAAAAAAAAAAAAACCTATAATAAAGAAGAAACATTCCACCAGGAGAGTTAAGTTCGAGCACAACAACTTCGATTGGTATAATCTCAACCTTTGTCAGACAATTTTCAATCCAAAAAAGATCTTTAATGGCATCTACTTGAAGTTTTATTACTTCTCCTACATTATTTATTTATTATTATTTTTTTAGTTCTAGGCCTAGAATTCAAACCGATATTTAAAATTTAGATTTCATTTCTCTCAGCTTGGTATTCTTTTTCATCTTCTTTGACCTAACCACACTACCTACTAGCTTTTAAACGCTTGTAAGAGTGAAGAGTGTCCTTACAGACCAATACGAATCTTTTCAACATGCTTTGTCCTTATTTATATATATTTTTTAATAAAAATTTTAAGAGGTTATTAAACCTAAAATCACTCCAACTTAAGTAAGTTTACTTTTACAATTGAGTCACCAAAAAGATACATATACATCATTGAAATAGGTAGTAACTATTAAATCTTTTAAGCCTTTGTTAACCATGACTTCATATATTAATGATCTTAATGTGGTCACGGTTTATTCATGTACCCATTTTAAACTTAAACATTACATGCTACCGTACCAACTTTTGCTTTAGTTCATCTTCGAACCACATCTTACTAGGAGAAAGGTTTCGTTAAGATACCATTTGTCATATTCGAAGCCCAAGATTAAGACCAAGACGATTTAGAATTCGAATTCGACCATTTCTTTGCCCCAATATTCCCTAGCATCTCCTACGACTTAGTCACGCTATCTACCATCCTTTAAGCGCTTTTAAGAGTAAATAGTGTCCTCACGGATCAACATGTGTTATTTTAGCATGCTTTGTTCTCAATCACATGTTTCTTAAGAAAAATTTTAGTAAGATTAACCAACTTAAAATTGCTCCAAACTAAGCTACGTAATTTTAAAATTTCTACAACTGAGAAAAAAAAAAGAAAGAAGAAGCATACTTATTGGTATAATAATAACTATCAATTTTTTTAAAGTAATTTTTAACCATAACTTTTTATCTTCATTATTGCTCTCATTGGAATTTGGTGAAAATTCATTCATATACCTCTTCTAAACTAGACTTTTTTTTTTTTTTTTTTTTGTGCTCCTTTCATTCTTTATTTTCAAGGTTATCACTTTGTGATTTTTCCGTGCTAGAAATATTCCTTTTTTGCACTTTTTTTGTTCACTATTTTAAATATTAAAATTTTACTAATTTCTTTTTTATTTTCAGTTATATTCCTATCTACTTATTTTACTTTGGTAAAAAAATATTAAAAATATTTTGTTTTAGTGTTTAAGTTTTATATAAAAACCTTTCTTAGTTTTTGTTATTGTTCTATTTAAATTATTTAACATAAATTTTATAGATGTGGTCTTGTTTTTATTTACATGATAATTTAGTTAGATATCTACATGAATAAATACTCTTCAATTATAAATCTCGTATGTCTAGAATAAAATCTTTGTAAGATTAAAGATCGTATAAAATGTACTACATATTGAAGAATAAACTTTATACCCATCTTATACAAAGAATATATATATATTTACTTTTTTTTAAAAAAAAAATTTCTTTGCATGTTTTTTTTTTTAGTTTTACATTCTTATTATTATTTTTTTCTTAATTCAACCGTAAATAAAAAGTATCGAATAAGTAAAAGGTAATGATTTAAATTTGTAAATTATATAAAGACCACGAGTTTTAACACATTTTTATAGTTTAAGCATTTTATTTTTAAAAAGGTAATTTTATTTTATATATATATATATTTAGTACATATCGGTGGAGGGGGACATACTGATTCTCAAGATCGAACCTGTGACGCTGGTGTTGAATTGGTTTACAACCAAACAATGAAATCATTGCAGTACTCACCCATTCGGTTTATTGAATATATTTTTATATCTTACCTTTTAAAAAAAAATTAATAATAAATTATTTGTATTCAACCATTTAGGATGTGTTTGAGGCAAGGGGAATGATAATGATTAAGAGGGAGAATGGTAATGAGGAGGAGAATAAGAAGGGGAATGATTATGGGGGAAATGATTATTTGTATTTGGAGTGAAGATAATGATTATGAGGAGAATGATTATTTGTGTTTGAGATAAATGTAATGATTATGAGAAAAATAAAATAATGAATATGATGTGAGTAAAAAATAGTGATGTGATGTATGAAAAGTTGTTAGAGAGAGAATAAAAAGTAGTTAGAGGGAGAATGAAAAAAAATGATTTTTGAAAAACGTGATTATGGAGAAAATAATTTTCGGTGGCCCAAACACGGAGAATCATCTCATTCTCATTCTCCCCCTTATTCTTGGTGGCCCAAACACCCCTTAAAAGTGATAAACTAAAAAAAAACCATTTAATTACAAATACTTTTTGTAGGATGTATTTGGAATTGTTTTGATTATCACTATAAAGTTATTTTTGGACGATCTATTATTCAATAGTTTTTTTTTTTTTTTTTTTTAAGCTTTTAAATTCATCTAAGTTTCTTAAAAAGTATTTTTTTTAATAAAATAAAAGAGCATTTTTTATTATCAACAAAAACAAACTCAGCTACACAAGAAGTATATATCTAAGATGTTATAATTTCTTTGCTTAATTGTTATATCTAATCTAGTTATTCTAAATCAAGTTTAAATTATTAAAAAAAAAAATCAATTTTAAATAGATTTAAAAAAAAGTTTAAATAATTAATTTTTAAGGTACTTTAAAATGTTAATTTTGTTCAAAGAATGTTTCTCTAACAAAAAGTTTTTTTTTGCACCTATCTCGACTAAAAAAAAAAAGTCATTTAAAAATATGCTATTTTTCTTTTCACTTAAATATGTCAAATTCTAAAACCAATTTAGAATTATGTTAAAGGAGTTAATGGAAAGTTTTTTTGTACATTGAAAAACCATCTCTTTCTGGATGATATATACTAATTGGAAGTTAATGACAACAACTAAATAATTTATAAATAAAATTTATAGATTAAAATAAATATTTGTGAGCATTTTTTTTCTTTGAAAGTGACTAACATAGCATAGCACATTTGAAAGCTTACACAAAAAGGAAAAGGTATATGGATTTGATTTGATTTGATTTTTTTTTTTCTTCAATTCTTGTTCACTTTATTGTCTACCATTAAGAAAACCAAGCAAGAGGAAAAGATAGGAAATGACTTTGTTTGGTGATTCTTGAGACAGTTTTAGATGTGAAACTGATAGGAAGAATATTGAGAGGTTGGTTCTTGGGGACCTATCTCACATAATATAAATACATATTTTTTTTCCCTTTTTTATTGGCATTCCATTCTTTCAAGGCTAAATTTATTTTGAGGAAAGTTAGAATTTGATTTCATAATTTTCATAATTTTAATTTAATTTAAATAGTTTGGAAAAAAAGTTGGAATGAATTTAATAAGTGAGGTAATTAGTCATGGGTAAATAATGCAATCTTTTTGTTCAATCATATATCAATAACTAATTTTTACATATGATATTAAATACTAAATTCTAATTTTGAAATTGAGATTAAGTTTTAACTTTTTTTTAAATTATAAACACCAAGATATAGTTTATAATTTATGGGTGAACCTAAGGTTTCTTTATTGGATTGTGCTCTACAACCATTCCTTTGCATTGGTAGTGGCCAATGTTGTTTGCTTATCTTGGGATGCATGAAACCATGTGAGTGTGTTGCTATGATTAACATCTATTCAATTAATTTTCTTTTTCTGTTTCCTCTACCAATTTTGTAATCGAGCGGGACAATTCTCTATCTTTAACTCGTGTGATCCACCCTACTTCACGGTAATAAAATAAATAGTTACAACACAGTTATTAACATATTTCCATTAAATATTAAACTTATAACGTACTTGTTAAAACAAATTATCACGAAATAATAAAATCGACATAGCATCGAGCTTACTCGTAAGATTGGGTTTAGATGAAAGAATTTTATAAAGGAAAGTTGTGGCGCGTGAGAGAGGAAGGGAGAGTGTGGAAAGGAAAGAAAGGAATCTATTAATAAAGCCATTACGTCATCATCAATAAATGAGACCAAAAGGGTTCTTGGACCCAAACTGGTCCACACAACAACCAAACAATACCCTTGTCTTGTTAAATGTGATTTTCTCTCTCTTCTTCTATCTAGTACAACCTCTTTTCTCTCTCTAAATAAAATTATTTTTATTTTAGAGTTTTGATTCTTGAATTTATTTCACGTTTAAAATGAGTATTTACTAATTATGTTTTAAATATTTATATTTAAATGAGTTATTCTAATTATTTCAAACAATTTTTTTAAAATTTTTATTATAATTAACTTTCATTTTTAACTATTCATTTTTAATTATTTGTTTCTAACTTTAATTAGAGATGAATTCTTTAATTATTCATTACAAATTGACATTTAAATAAAGTATTGTCTTTAAATTTTTATAAAAAAAATTGTATCCAAACGAGTTTTTAACTTTAATTATAAATTTTAATTATTTAAAATAACACATCATCTAAACATCTTCTTAAGGGGGTGATTGGATTTTGGAGTTTGGGAGAAGAGGAAATTGAGTGATGTGAAAGATGAAGTATTTGTTTGGAAATTGATGTATTGGAGAGAAGATGTTATAATTTTTTTTTTTTTTTTGGAGATTTGTGTTTTGAAAAGAGATGTTTAATTATTATTTTTTTTTTTAGGAATTGGTGTTTAAGAGAGATATTTTTTTATTTTATATTAATTTTTATTGTAATAAAGTTTGATTTGATGTTTTATAGGATTAAATATGTTGAATGGAATGTGTGGAGGAGTTAGAGATAAATTGAGAGAAGTTGTTATATACAAAAAATAAACATGAGATTGGATAATTTCCTCTTCACACCTCTCCCAACTCCTAAATCCAATCACCCCCTAAAGTTGTGTGTGTTTGGTTTTGGTAAATGATGAGTAGTAAACGACCATTCTTCTAAAACCTTGAATTGTATTTGGTGTTAAACAATTATTTTTAACCAGTCATCAAACTCTTTATCAAATCTCACATTAAAACTTCCATCAAACTTCATATTAAAAAAAATTGAGAACTCATCTCCAATCTCCTCACTACTAATTGTTATTAAATTAATTTGAAAAAAACTTCCCACCACGATTAGTTACGTATTCAACTATTATTAATTATTTCATCTAATCCTTTTGAATTAGATTATAACATTTGATTGATAAAAAAAAAATTTCATAAAAAGTAGTTTATCTATTGAATTCATAATTTTTTGAAACATAATTTTAATTTATAAACTTTTAAGGTTGTTTCTAAATTTTAAATTTGTATTTAATATGTTTTTGATAAATTAATTTTTTTTACACTAATCGATTGATTGATACAATTTAAACTTTGTCTATTGAAACCTAAAATTTCAATTTTATGTCAAAAACTAATCATGTTCTACCATAACTTATCTAAGATGAGTTTCATATTTATGAAACGATTCGAATTCTTAGGCCACGTTACAAAAATTAAGGTCCCATTTGATAATTATTTAGTTTTTAATTTTTTATTTTTGAAATTTAAGCCTATAATAACTACCTTACCATAAGTTTTTTCTTACTTAAATATCTACATCTTACCTATATTTTAAGAAATCAAACCAAAATTTGGGAACAAAAAAAGTAGTTTCCAAAAGTTTCTTATTGTTTTTGTTTTTGAAATTTGGTTAGCATTCTCCTACTTTCTCAAGGGAAGATAGATACATTGTAAGAAAGATGGAGCATATTGTAGAAAACTTGAGTAACTTAAATTTTAAAAACCAAATATAATTATCGAGGCCTAAAAGTTTTGTTTTTCAAACACCCTCATGGATGCGAAAAAAGAGTTTTCAAAATTACCTTTTTAGTTTTATCTTAAGAAGATAAGTAACAAATAGATAACAATCAAGAAAGCTTATAGAAGAGTATACATATGTTTAACTATTAAAAATAAAATGGTTCTCGAAAACTATCCTTTTAATTTGAAAGCATTTGCTTAAACTAATTGAATAATTCTCACGTTGAAGATAATTAATAATTATTGTTAAATCTAGTGTAATTGAGTTTGAGTTATAAAGACATGTTTAGGGACTATATTGTTTTATGCCTGCATAACTTTGTAGATTCTCTTTATGTAAATGTGGTAACATTATTTCATTTTTGTCCCAATGTTGATATACATGTTGAAAACGGCCATTGCCGGCAAATGACATAAGTGTGTTTATGGTAAAATAAATTATGAGTTTGAAATCGAATGGGTCGGTGGCATGATTGGTTATCTGGTTTGGTGTTAATCTATTTCCATTTCATGGTTGAGTTCGATCCCTAAAATCAATATTTGTAATTCTCCTTCCCCCAACTTGTACTAAAAAAAAATTATGAGTTTCAATATTCATCTTAATTATTATTAAAAAAACATAATATTATCAGCAAACAAAAAAGAATTTAAACATATAATCTATGATTATTAAGTTTTACATAATAATATTAGAGCTAAATTTGGAAAGTAAGTTAAAGACCTATTAGTTTGTTATTGTTTTGAAGTTAATAACCATAATTTTTGAGTAAGAGTTTATATATATATATGTAGATATTTTATAGACAAGCAAAATTAGAATGATTTTTTTTTTCTATGCTTTTTGTTTTTCCTTTGTTCATCTTCGTAAACATTCATTTTTAAAAAATTTATGACTTTCTAACATTAATATGTTTTTCCCCTTTTTGTTATTATTATTTTTTTAGATTACAATAAATTAGAGTAAAAGGATTCGAACTCATGATCTCATGATCGTTAGTTGTACATTAATGTTGCTGTAAGTTACTGCTCTTGTTTGTTTTTCCCACTTTTTATTGATTCAATTGTTTTTTTATTTTTCCTGCTATTTCAATTTTGTGTTTTCATTCATTGGATTGAAGAAGAAATTATTTAAGAGAATCTTATAAGATCAAATGTAGAATACAAATATAATTACTTTTTAAAAAAATTAATAAATATAGTCATTAATATTAATATTTCTCAAAAAAAAAAATCATTAATATTAATGAATATTATCACGTACATTTTTAAAATAATAATATTAAAAAAATATTAAAATATATTAATAATTATGAGTTGGCAAATACTTATTTTAATGATTATAAGTTGCAAATAATTTATTTATTTTAATTATGAATCTGTCCAATATAATTTTTCATTAATTAAAAACCACTTCTTTAAATTTCTTTTATATTAATTTTTTCCACGGGTGAACAAAACAAATCAAATCTCTTTAAATAGATTTTGTTTAGATTTGGCTGAGTTCAATGTTTGTCAGTTTTCTTTATTTGAATTAAAACATTTGCAACTTTTTTATCATTTAATTTTCAATGATAAGATTTGTAAGAAGTTGTTTTTGTTTTGATTAATATATATTTTCATGATTATGTGTATTTAATATTAAAATATTTTGTAATTAATTATAATAATCTTCTGCAAAAAATGCATAAAAATCATATATAAACTACGAAGAATAATTTAATGGTCAAAAGTATTTTGAGAAATTAAAAAAATTATAAATTTATTTTATAGTAAAACTATTTATAAATTAGTTTTCTACCAAATTTTTTGATATTTAAATACGACAGAGTTAAATGATATACCTATAAAAATAATCCAATTATGGCTAGCCAAGGAACGAACTTATGTCAAAAGATAAATATATAATAATATACTCTTTTTATTTTCTCGTGCACATCCAAATATTTTATTTTTGTTAATTAAAATAATCTTCTGCAGAAAAGTGCATAAAAGCATATATACTTTCTCTTAAGTTCTCGTGCACATCCTCTGTTTATTTATTTATTATTATCTTTTTTAAAAATATATATACTCTAGTGATTTAAAATCAATTTGGTTCCAAACACAATTAAGAATTTAAAATTCTTTACATCTTCTAAAATTTTAGAATTTGAAATTATTGCTTACCATATTCATCTGTCAAACACAAACTTAAGGCTCTTGGAATCAATCTAATTCATCACCACTTAATTTTGGATGCTTAAAATTACAAATACCTAATTATAAGTGTTGGAGCTTCAAACAACAACAAATTTTTTTTGAATGAATTATTATAACTCACTTAATACTTGATGTTCCAATAATGATAACTTGAATATTAATTATTCGAGTAATAATTCTCAATCATTTTTTTTTTATTGTTGTACAACCCAAATACATAATGAATTCGCACCTTTTTTTTTTTCTTTTCCATTTATAATTATCTATGATAACTCATGTTATCATCATCTATGCTCAAAACACAAACAACTTCTAAACACACAATTATAATGCACCAACAATCATAATTAACTTCTCACTTTAAATGTGTTAGGATATTATAATTTGTCTTACGTTGGAAAGTGGAGGAGTTCTACAAGCATTATAAAAGATATGAGTTACTCCCTTCATTGTCAATTGATTTTGAGGTGGAACCCCATATTCTCTAATATGGTATCAGAGCCCAAATAGGTATCGGTTCAATAAAAATAAAATTGAGATCCGATTCAAGATTTGTGAGCCCAAAAGAGGCACAATTCTGACGGGCATGAGATATGGGTTATTCCCGTCATTACTAGTTGGTTTTGAGGTAAAACTCCATATTCTCTAATAAAACGCCCCATGCATTTTTAATATAAGTTTTATCACCAAGAATATTAAGAATGGTAAGATTAAGATTTGTCAAAAATTTAGCCACTATGCTAAAAACTAGTTAAAATTTAGTTTTTATAATTTTAAAAATTAGAATTTAGTTTTTTGGTTTGATAAAATTTAAAAATGGATCTCCATCATTTGAAATCATTTATGTCTTTAAGTATGTAGAGTTAACTATGTGTGTGTAAATGAATAAGGCTTTACTCAACTGATATATAAACTAATAACTTGGCAGTTATGAGTTTTAATTTTGTCGCTCATAATGTTGTTGATTTTTAAAAAAAAAAGAACTATTCATGTGTAAATGATGTGACATAATGACCAAAAATTTATAAGTTCAAATTCCTATCCCAATTATTGTTAAATTTTTTAAAAGTTATGTGATTTTTTTTCTTTCTTATTTCTATTTTTGTATTGTGTCGACAAAATGTATTAATTTGATTGGATAAAAATCAAGTTGTTAATTTTTTAAAAGAATTCATTTAAGTGCTCATTCCCAACCAATTTTATTTACTTTTTACTCACTCTACTTAATTAGCCAACAATTATAAATAATAAAAACTATTTTTCAAATTTTATCCAATCATATATATATTTAAGTTCGTTCAACTCCATATGAGAGAGCACATACGCTCATCTCAAGATCTAAATTTGGAAGATGACAATAGATTTTATAATTAAACTCACTTGTAACTTTTAAACTTAAGACTTCCAAAAGATTATAGCTTATAGCTTGAGATTTTAAGTCTCTAGGGATGAGGTTGTTTTTTGGATAAGTCCCCAACCCTAAAAAAAAATACAAATAATATGTTATGTTAAAAAGATTATACATCTATATAAATAATATGTAATATTATATATTTTAAAAGCATAAAAAATACACGTTAGTGTATTTGAATTTGAAAAAAGAATGGAGTTGAGTGAAGTGAAAAATAATGGTAGTTTAGTTCTCTTAACACTTGTTTGAAGATCGATAGGAATAGTCATAAAATAATAAATTTAATGCAATAGAGAAAAACTTACCTACACATAAATATTTAGGTAAAACCAATTTTCTTACCTATGTGACACTTTTTTTTTTTTGAGATTAACCTATGTACACATTTGATGCAACACGTATAATATATTTTTTTTACCGACACGAGTTTTAGAGTTTGATGGAGGGATTGGTAAGTGGTTAATAATGGTTGTATGCCACCAATTTTTTTTCTCCATATACGTCATTGTTCGAAACATTTTTGGTGCAACTCGACTAATGTCATTTAAGAAGTGTTATTATGGATTGAATCCATCACCTCTTAACTCTTCAGGAGTGTTTGTTTGTCATATTTAATTAAGATTTAGATTGAGAATTTACTAGTTTCTCCTTGAAAAACTATATCCAAACGACTTTTTTATAACTACTCAAAATAACTCATCATTTCTATTATTTAAAATGACTCTTCGTTTCTAATCATTCATTTATAACTAGTCAAAATAACTCCTTATTTCTAATCATTTATTTCTAGCTCCTTAAAATAATTTATTTTAACCGCTTATTTATAATCATTCTCTTTTTAACTATTCAACATAATTATTTATTTTAAGTTCACATTCAAATAAGTTATTGTTTCTATGGGTGTAATGCAAAACTGAAAAATCGAACCGAACCAATCCAATCCAATGGATCGGATCGGTTTTTTAGCACAAAATTGGACATATCGGTTTGTAAT
>JBBMKA010063299.1:0-17042 GCA_037833695.1 Sechiopsis laciniata
AAAAAAAAATACTAACGAATTTAAACTAATATATAATATTAAATTTGAAAATTTAAAATACTTTTACATTCAACAAAGGAATACTAACGATTTTGAACTAATATTTAATTACTTTTTATACATATATAAAATAAATGATAAGTAACAATAAAATATATTAAGAAATTAATTGCAATCACCAATTTAAAACTTAATTCACAAGTTTGTTTCAAAAAAAATAAAAATAAAAACTTAATTCACAAGTCAACTTAATCAAAAAAAAAAAAATCATAAGTACAAGGTAATGATTTTTTTTTTACCATTAAATATGATGGTATTTAGAAACAAAACTTTAACATCTTCCAAAGATTTAAAACAAAATTTTAATCGTTTTGGTCCAAATTTAACTGTGAGATTATTTTTTAAACATTTTTCAAAAAATTTAAGAATATTTTTAATCTAATTAAAATAAAGAGGATATTTTTTAACGTTTTCTTTCAAAGGTTTGATACGACAATGAAGAGTTTGTTTCACTCTGCGAGTGTTCGTACTCTGTAGTCTGTAGAGCTCAAATCCCTAACGAAAACCCTTACTCGAAATTCTATGGTCCAATCTCAAAATGTCTAAAATTTCATCGACATTTCTGCTATATTTCTTCCAAAAGCGTTTCATCAATACGACTTCGAGTTCTAAATTGCCTTTAGCATCTTTGTCTACGATCGAATTCCTGAAGAATTCGTGTGGGCTTGATTCGGAATCTCGTTCTTTCGGCAAGCGAAAGCTCAAATTCAACGAAAAAAACTCCAAGAAGTTCGAATCTGTTGTTGGTTTATTGAAATCGTATGGATTCGGGAATTCGCAGATCGCCAAGTTGGTCGCAAAGCAGCCTTTGATCCTTCTATCGAAAATCGACAACAATCTGAAGCCTAAATTTGAGTTCCTAGAGGAAATTGGATTCGTGGGTCCTTTACTTCCGAAGGTAATTCTATCGAACCCATCGATTTTGTTAAGGGGCTTAGATTCTCACTTGAGACCATCGTTTTATTTCTTTAAGAAAGTGCTTGAATCGGATGAGAAAGTTACTGCTGCTATTCTTCGATCTTCGTGGCTTTTAACTTTTGGTTTAACGGGTATTCAATCTAACATTGATGTTTTGATCCGTGAAGGAGTAACTTCTAGGAATATAGGGAAATTAATTGTGTGGCAGCCAAGGGTTATTACACAAAAGGTTAATAGAATGATTTATGCAGTGAAAACGGTTAAGGATTTGGGGATTGAACCAACGGCCCCCGTGTTTATTCATGCTTTTCGTGTAAGGATTTCCATGAATGACTCAACTTGGAAGAAGAAACTTAATGTTTTGAAGAGTTTGGGATGGTCTGAGAATGAGATCTTTGCAGCGTTCAAGAAAGAGCCATTTTGTTTAGTTTGTTCTGAGGAGAAAATGAGAGATGTGGCTGATTTTTGTTTCAACATTGCAAAGTTAGACCGTGAAAATTTAATCACTTGCCCCAAATTATTATGTCATGGACTCGATACTCGGCTTCGGCCGAGGTACAGAGTTATTGAGGTTTTGATGATGAAGAATCTGATTAAGAAGAACAGAAACATTTGTCGGTTGTTTATAGAAAACGAGGGGCGTTTTCTGAAGTATAGTGTTCTTAAGCATTTGAGTGAAATCCCAGATCTTTTGGACATATACCGTGGCGTTACTGCAGCCGAAACACGATCTGCTTTATAGGATCAATTTAACCATGCTACTCTCTCTTTTTATGAATGCTCTCTTATATATTTCTCTTAAAAAAATTTGCTTATTTTTTCCCAGTAGGCTAATGTGTCTTAGTAAGAAACAATGATCGGAGGGAGGCTAATTTTGTAGCCTAATTGTGAATCCAATGGTTAACCATCATAGAATGGCTCAAGTAGTCAAAGAGGATCTTAGAGAGTTTAAGGCGATGAATTCAATCCATGGTGACTGCTTACATAAGAATTAATGTTCTACGAGTTTCCTTGACATTCAAATCTTGTAGGGTGAGGCGGTATGTCCCGTGACATTAATCGAGATGCGCGTAAGTTGGCCCAGACAGTCACGGGTATCAAAAAAAAAAAGCGAAGCTTTTTGTTTTCCCATCTAGTACTTTTTTATTTAAGCTGCATTTGAGATAAAAGATGATAATTGTTGTTAGCGTTTAATCATTGTTTGTGTTTGATTTGTGGTTGATGTATATATAATAGTCAGGAGTTATCATTGTTTGTGTTTAAGGTGGGGGTAATAGTTAGTGGAAAAGGTTTAAATGAATATGGATTATTGAGTGTACTATAATGGTTAATGGAGATTGATGAATAGTGATTAATGTTTATTAACAGGATAATAGTTTTTGGTGACTCAAATAAGAAGAAACTAACCATTACTCTTTCCCCCACTTAGATGTTGGAGGCCCACATGGCCCTTAATGCTGTTTCTAGACCATTTTCTCATTATTTGGTTAAATTATATGTTTGTTCATTCTTCCACTTTTTAAAGTTAAAAGTTTGTTCTTATTTGAGTAAATCTCGGAAATACTTGCTATGGTTAGTTTATACTCTATAATATATAGCTAACTTTTGTTTGATAAATTGTTTAGGTCTTCTATTCTATAAATTTTAAAAAGATTTGCAAGTAAATATATCACTAGTGATATAAAATGTGTACTTTTGAGTTTGAATTCCCCTATCCCACTTGTTGTTGGTTCTTAGCATTTAATTATTATCATCTTGCTCATAAAATAAAAACTATATCTTTTAAATAATGTGAAAATCAAATACCAATTTTCGGCTCGAACTTGTAACTGTGGAGTTAAAATAGATTGATACCAAACAAGATAACCAATTATGTCATCGACCTATTAGTCAAGTCGTCAAAAATAAAGCAAATAATAAAGTTAAAAAGTTGTGGATATATATATAAAAAGATGGATGTTCCACCTAACAAGTTAAATGAAATGGGAACGATGAATGTATTGTTTATTTATGATGTTTCTTCGTATGAATATTTTTTTACAAAATTCAATATTATTTAAAAATTAATAAATATTTATGATTAAAGATTAACTATGTTAAAAGTTAACTAATTGACATTTATAAAACAATTATTGAATTCAATTGACATTTGAAAATGACAATAATTTCTTATCCCATCCGTGCATGAATTTTGGAGATTAAAAAGAGTGATAGGATGAGAAGAGTAAATCTCTCCTTTTCTTGAATATCTCTAATTTAGGGGGTTAACACAAACGAGAGATTTATGGTCTTTTTTTAGAGGAAATTTTGTAATTTAGTATATATATATATTTCACATTTCCTATTTCTAAATTTGAAGAGTAAAAAATGGAAAAATTATATCCAAACGAATATTTTATTACAATTCTTAATTTCTACCTCTTCATAAACACACCTCCTAAAACCAACTAAGAGGTTATTTTGGGCAAGGAAGATATGGGAGAAATAAAAATTAGGAGAGGGAATTAGGAAGATAATTATGGAGAAGAATGATTCTATATATTCCTTATAATTTTCCATTTCCCAAACACCCCTTCAATTTTAATTCAACTATTTGTCGGTAATTAGAAGGTTGTGGTTCTCTTATGAAGAAGGTTGTGGTTCTCTCGAAGGAACAATTGTCAACTTATGACTAAATGGGCATACTTCAAAAAAAATTTTAAACAATCATTCATTTAACCACAAACCACACCAATATAATCGTACAATCATCTTCCAAAATAGAGTCAATGTAAAGAAGGAGATTCTCCCTCCAAAAAAAATACCCAACAACATAAATTTACTTGGCTAAAACATTAGTATATCAACAATATTGTTGAATTAAAAAATATTTAGGAATCATCCATAACCGCTTGGACTACATCTAAGGCTTGAGACTCCGCTAGAATAAAATTTTCGATTCTAATTGTTGGAACTAAAAAAAATTAATGATAGTAAATTATGTTCGAGTCTTCTATCCTATTGTGAAAATAAAAAGGAAAAATAAGGGCACCCAAAATGTAAAAGTTTTCCTTAAAAAAATGTAAAAATTTAGAAACGCTCAATTAAAAAACAACAATAATTATAATAAGTTTTTTTAAAAAAAACAACAACAACAATAATAATAATAAATAATTGCCACGTCAGCTAAATAAAAAATTGACATGAATGAGTCGTTTCACTTGCGAGCATTCGTATTCTGTAGAGCTCAAAACCCTAATGAAAACCCTTACTCGAAATTCTACGATCAGAAATCAAAATGTCAAAAATTTCATCGACATTTCTGCTATTTTTCATCCAAAAACGTTTCGTCAACACGATTTCGATTTCTAAATTGCCTTTAGCTCCTTTGTCTACGATCGAATCCTCAAGAAATCGTGTGGGCTCGATTCAGAATCTCGCGTCTTCGGCAATCGAAAGCTCCAATTCGACGAAAAAAACTCCCAGAAGTTCGAATCTGTTGTTGGTTTTTTGAAATCGTATGGATTCGAGAATTCTCAGATCGCCAAGTTGGTCTCAAAGCAGCCTTTGATTCTTCGTGCGGGAGTCGACAACAATCTGAAACCTAAATTTGAGTTCCTCAAGGAAATTGGATTCATCGGTCCTTTACTTCCAAAGGTAATTCTATCGAACCCGGTGATTTTGACCAGGGGATTAGAATCTCGTTTTATTTCTTTAAGAAAATACTGGAATTGGATGAGAAAGTTACTGCTGCTATTCTTCGAACTTCATGGCTTCTTACGTTTAATTTAAAGGGTATGCAATCTAACATTGATGTTTTGATCCGTGAAGGGATATCTTCTAGGAACATAGTGAAATTTATTGTGCGGCAACCAAGAACTATTATGACAAATGTTAATAAATTGGTTTATGTAGTGAATATGGTTAAGGAATTGGGGATTGAACCAACGGACCCCATGTTTGTTTATGCGGTTTGCATAAGGCTTTCCATGAATGTCTCAACTTGGAAGAAGAAAATAAATTTTTGAAGAGTTTGGGATGGTCTGAGGAAAGAGATCTTTGCAGCTTTTAAGAAACACCCCTCTCTTTTAGGTTGTTCAGAGGAGAAAATTAGAGATGTGGCTGATTTTTGTTTCAACACTGCTAAGTTAGACCCTGAAAGTGTAATCACTTGCCCCAAATTATTCGGTCATGGACTCGATACGCGGCTTCAGCCGAGGTACAGAGTTCTTGAGGTTTTGATGATGAAGAATTTGATTAAGAAAAACAGAAACATTGGTTGGCTGCTTGTTGAAAAGGAGAGACGTTTTGTGAAGTATAATGTTCTTAAGCATTTGGGTGAAATCCCAGAACTTATGGACATATACCGTGGCCGCAACTCGATCTGTTATATAGGATTGAAAGCTTGTAAATTGACATTGGGTTGTGATTGTAGGCAACCATGAGTTGACCTAATAGGTAAATTAGAATCTTAGGAATCATGAATTCAATCCATACTAACGTTTTACGAGTTCCCTTGACAATTAATTGTAGAAGGATTAAGTGGTTGTCTTGTGAGAATAGTCGAGATGCTCGCGACCCAGATGCTCATAATTATTATAAAATTTTTTGTCGTTTTGAGGCTGTTTGCTAACTCTTTTACTACTTGTTTATTGGCCTGTTTTAAAAGGCTCAAAGGCTATTTCAAGTGTACATAATAGGCTCAAGGCGCAGCAGGTCTAATGCCCTGCCTGAATAGTCAAGATTGAGGTAAAAAGACTTGCACTTTTAGGTGATTAATTATTAAATGTTCTTTATTAATTAGTCCCCAAGGGTGGTGCAGTAGTTGAATATTTGAGCTTTGAAGGTATACTTTTCTCAAAGTTTCAAGTTTGAGATTTATCTATCATATTACTCATTCGATGTCTCTGGTGCCTGGCCTACGGATGAGCGTGATTACCCCACTTGATGAATAGACATTAATATTTATTAACTAAATAATAATACTTGTTGGTGACTCAAACAAGGAGAAACTAGCTGATATTTTACCCCACTTGATGTTAGAGGCCCAAATGTTGTTTTCTAGACCATTATGCTAATTATTTCGTGATCATCATTTACTTTTAAATGTTCAAATTTAGTTCTTATTTATGTAAATTTTGAAAATACTTTCTATGGTTAGTTTAGAGCTTAATTTTTGTTTTGAAAAATTGTTTAGAGACTTCAATTCCATAAATTTTAGAAATAAGTTTACATCTATTTGTACTAAAAATAGTATTTTAATCTAGTTATTTTAATATACAAGGTTATACTGGAGATATGGAAGATTGTGAGGAAAATTGTGAAGAAAGCAATGGAAGGAAAGGGACAATTGTTTTCCCTTCTAAATAACGGCTGTCTTTCTCTTACATCATTTAAATTTGTTCAAGTATTTAGTTGTAATAACTGTTACATCATCTTAATTTGAAGGTTATTTGTATAATTTTCTTTATATATATATATATATATCCACTATAAAAGTATAATTGCATTTGCCAGTAAAAGAATAAAACCAACTAAGAGGTTATTTTGGGCAAGGAGGATTAAAATATTACCGTAGAATTTTCCAAAAAAAAAAAAAAAAAAAAGGATTACGGGAGAAATGAAAATTAGGAGAGGGAACTAAGGTAGATAATTATGGAGAAGAAGGATGCTTTATGAGCATTTTCCATTTCCCAAACACTCCCAATTATAATTCAACTATTTGTGGATAATTAGAAGGTTGTGCTTCTGGTAAAGCCACAATTGTAAACTTGTAATTAAAAGAACATACATTCAAAATTTCTATCTTTTTTCAAACCACATGGATATAATCATCTTCGAAAGTGTAGCCAATGTCCGGGGGAGATTTCCTCTTAAAAAAAATAGACTCAATCTTGACATCGAGACAATGAACCTTCAACCAAAACCAACAGTAGAAATCTGTTTGGCTAAAATACCAACAACTTTGGGAGATGAGTCATGGGAGCCATTAGTACATCCGAAAGGCCTTCTCCTGGTGTCTAAAATTACCTAGGGAGCCTTATGAATTGATTGTTCAAACGCTTTTGGACCACCCATTCAAAGAAGAAAAGAAGATTGCTGAAAATTTCATCAAAGCTTATTGTTGGAGCATGTGGCTTCAAAGGAACAACAAACAACAAGATCTTCAAAGACAAAGCTACACCATTTGATCGTTTCATTGAAAATCTAACCTATATGGTGGTATCTTGGTGTAAATTATCTCCTCTATTTTGTGACTATAGCTATGACTCTCTTATTAACAATTGGAGAGCTCTATTATAATTGGTTATGTATTTTGTAATTTCATATCATTAATGAAATTGTTTCTTATAAAAAAAAAAAAAACACCAACTTTATTGCAAAACCTATTACAATAAGAAATCTACTTTATGTCAAGAGAAGCAATTAAGTATTTAGCTAAACATAGCGATTTAGATTATTTTTGTTGGAAGGATCTTATCCTCTCTATTGAGAATGGACCTTGCTTTTGTAGGGGGAATTTCTCCCCGTAGTTAGCTCCAAGTTGGAAAATTATTGTATTGGTTTGATTTGTTGATGAATGATATGTTTTTTTTTAAATATTATATATATATATATATATATATATTTAATATCAACAATAATATTAATAAATCCTCAACAATTTGGGCCATATTTAAGACGACGGACTCTATCAAAATTTCTATTTATTTTTTTTTAATAATAAGCATCTCATTAGAATAATCTGAGGCAAAAGCCTGGCACACAACCTAAACACCAACTAGAAATCCAACCCAGCAACATTACACACCATAGACCAGAACCGCCGGAAGAAAGGAAAGAACAGAAAATGTAAAAATTGGAAACGCTCAATTAAAAAACAATTGCCACGTCAGCTAAAAAAAAAAAATTTACATGAATTTTCACTTGGCGAGTGTTCGTACTATGTAGAGCTCAAAACCCTAACAAAAACCCTTACTCCAAATTCTACGATCCGAAATCAAAATGTCTAAAATTTCATCGACATTTCTGCTATATTTCATCCAAAAGCGTTTCGTCAATACGATTTCGAGTTCTAAATTTCCTTTTTCGTCATTGTCTACGACCGAATTCCTCAAGAATTCGTGTGGGCTCGATTCAGAATCCCGTTCTTTCGGCAATCGAAAGCTCAAATTCGACGATAAAAACTCCCAGAAGTTCGAATCTGTTGTTGGTTTTTTTAAATCGTATGGATTCGAGAATTCGCAGATCGCCGAGTTGGTCGAAAAGCGGCCTTTGATTCTTCGTGCGGGAGTCGACAACAATCTGAAACCTAAATTTGAGTTTCTCAAGGAAATTGGATTCATCGGTTCTTTGCTTCCAAAGGTAATTATCTCGAACCCAGTGATTTTGTATAGGGGGTTAGATTCTCAATTGAAACCATCGTTTAATTTCTTTAAGGAAATACTTGAATTGGATGAGAAAGTTACTGCTGCAATTCTTCGAACTTCATGGCTTTTAACTTTTAATTTAAAGAGTATGCAATCCAACGCTGATATTTTGATCCGTGAAGGAGTGCCTTTTAGGAATATAGCGAAATTGATTGTGTGGCAGGCAAGGATCATTACCCAAAAGGTTAATAGAATGATTTGTGCAGTGAAAATGGCTAAGGAATTGGGGATTGAACCAATGGCCCCCATGTTTGTTCATGCGGTTCGTGTTAGGCTTTCCATGAATGACTCAACTTGGAAGAAGAAATTTAATGTTTTGAAGAGTTTGGGATGGTCTGAGAATGAGATCTTTGCAGCGTTTAAGAAAGAGCCTTTTTGTTTAGCTTGTTCAGAGGAGAAAATGAAAGCAGTGGTTGATTTTTGTTTCAACACTGTGAAGTTAGAACCTGAAACTGTAATCACTTGCCCCAAATTATTCGGTCATGGACTCGATACGCGGCTTCGGCCGAGGTACAGATTTCTTGAGGTTTTGATGATGAAGAATTTGATTAAGAAGAACAGAAACATTGGTTGGTTGCTTGTAGAAGGGGAGAGACGTTTTCTGAAGCAGAATGTTCTTAAGCATTTGGGTGAAATCCCGGATCTTTTGGACATATACCGTGGCATTACCGCAGCCGAACCCGATCTGTTTTATAAGATTGAAAGCTTGTAAATTTGGTTGTACCTATTAGTCAAATGAAGTGCTTATAGGAAATGGGTTGTTTCGTGAGACTTATCGAGATACTCGTTGCCCGGATGCACACGAAGAAAATCTTGTCGTAGGCTGCTAAATATCAGCACAATGATCTTGAAATGAAAGAATCCTTTTCAACTGAGGCTGCTGGTTCATGCTTTTTCGCTAAAATAACATTGCTTCTTGAGCTCATTAAGATCTCTCTCTGCCATTGGTGAGCTTTTTCCTTCCATTTTTGAGGCCGTTTGCTAACTTTTTTACCCCTCGATCCCATAACTCTCAAGAGTATATTTTATTTTTTTTAATATTTTTGCTTTAACTATACTATTATACTTTTTTTTTAATGAATGCTTTTATATAGTGTTCCTCAGGCACTTTTCTGTCCCAGTAGGTTAGGTGGCTGGAGGCTAATTGTGTAACCTAATTGTGAATGATGTTATTTGGAATTGGGTGAGGCTTAACTATCATGGAATGACTTGGTGGTTAAGAAAGTTTTGAAGAATTAAGAGAGGATGGATTCAATTCATGGTGACCAACTACCTATAAATTAATTTTTTACGAATTTTTATTTACATCTAAATGTTGTAAAATGGTATGTGTCGACTCTGATTTATGTTTATTAAGCGGGTATTACCATTATTCTTCTCCACTAATGTTGGAGGCCCAAACGCCCTTTTAATGTTGTTTTTTAGATCATTGTGCTAATTATTTGGTTAAATTATATATTTGGTCATTCCTCTGATTTTAAACGTTCAAATTCAGTTCCTATTTTAAGAATCGTGAAACTGTCCCCGTGGTTAGTTTGTGGCTAACTTTTGTTTGAAAAATTGTTTAAGGTTTTCTATTTTTAAATTTTAGAAATAAAACCACGTCTACTCGTTCCAAAAGTAATATTTTAATCCATTTATTTTAATATCCAAGGTTACTCCAGAGATAGAGGATGTAAGATTGTGAAGAAGACCAGTATAGGAAAGGGACATTCTTTTTTTCTTGTAAATAACAAATGTCTTCTTACTTCATTCATTAAAATTTAACTGAAGTTAATTGCAAAAACTATTACAAACATCTTAGTTTAAAGTTTATTTGTATAAATTTTGCAATTTTTTAGATAGATATGGTATTTTAAAGATAAATTTAGAGAGGCTAAAAGGAGAATTCCAATGACATCTTCTTATATGACTTGGTAACAAAAAAAGTTATAGGTTCTATAAGATGTTTTTATTTTGACAAATGGTCTTAGAAAAAAAGGAGATAAAAAAAACAGGTTTTGAAGAATAGAAATTTGGTTATTTATTTATTGTTATTATTTTGAAATTTACTTACAGTTTCAAAAGCATGTTTGAAGTGCAAAAAAATGTATTAGTTAGTGCATGTTTGGATGGGAGGAGAGGTATGAGGTTATTTTTTCCTATTAAGTTCAAATTCTGAGAAGTATAAAATTAAATAATTAAAATTTAAGATCACAATGAAAAGTTAACCGAATCATTTTATTAAAAATATAATGAAATATAAAACCAAATTATTAAATCATAAAAATATTTGTTTTAAAAAAATTGAATCGTAAAATTTAAATGGGAAACTTAGGAGAGATTAGTCAAATTTGGAAAACAATTTCGAATTTGGTCACTTTTAAACAAAATTAGCTATAATAATCGTATGTATTAATTATACATAATACTGAATAATGCAAAATATTGTATTAATAATAAATAATACTATATTAATGAGTATTTATAATTATAGATGCAAATGTTTTTAAATTTGTCTATATTAGTAATTATTTTATTAGAATAGTCATCATTACAATTTCCCAATTTAAATTAAAAGAAAGGTATAACTTAATAATTAAACTATAAATCATAATTAAAAAAATACTAAATACAAATTTTCAGCTTTTCTCCAAACAACTATATCAAAAACATGTTTTTTTTTTTTACAATCTCGTTTAAGCAACCTCATTTAAATGTGGTTTCCTACAACACTCTCAAAACCTCTTTTTCCTCTCTTGTCTTCTTCCCTTCCATTTTTTCGAAATCTAAACAGTTTCTCGACATAATAACTACTTAAAAAAAAATTAAGAAACAAAAACAAAATCATTATTAAAGAGATTTTTAGTAACCTTCACCTAATTATAGGTCATTCATACTTTGAGTTTTCATTGTAAACAATGGTCATCAACCTATAATTATAAATGAGATGACTTGAGATATATCAACTCTATATGTATAAAAATAAAGCTTGTTTTTCTTATAAAGTTTTGTCTTTTTATAATATAAGCAAAAATGTATTTTATATATTTGCTACTTACAAACTAAAAAGAAAAGAACGAACGAAAGTATAATCCAACCGCATGCTGGTTGGTAATTAGATATTTGTGGTTGTCCTATTCAAGGTAGACTTGTGATCAATAAGACATGAGTTTAAGTTTATGAATTGGAAATCTTTTCTTTATAATTGTTAAAAAAAGAAAAGAAAAGGAAAAAATTATTTTTAAATTATTAGGTCTTGAGCATAATATATAATAATAATAATAATAATAATAAGAATTAGGTCTTGTGGAAAAAAAAAAAACCCTAAACCCTAGCCGTGCTTATAAATTTTAATCCCTCCTTCCTTTTCGTTCTTCTCCTGTTTACCTCTAATTCTGAATCCCTCTTCCCTTTTGTTTCTCTCATCTATACTAAAGAAAGGAAGAAACTTGCAAATTAGAAAAGAAAGAAGATGAAGATGAGTCTAAACATTAATGGGAATCTTCCTTCGGATATTGTTAAGGTAATTTTCTCGAAAGTTCCTTTTTTGAATTTGCTGAATTGCAGAATTGTTTGTAAAACATGGAATGAGCTTGTTTTAGAGTATGCTGCTTCCTCTTCCAAATTCCACCTGCCGCCTCCAAAAGCTTTCCTTTTCCCTACTAATGATATTGTCCCCAATAGGAAGGTTTTTGAGAATCCCATAATGCATTGTATCGATTCGGATACAAACAGTTACGTTGCCACACATAGGTTTGCCGATTGGGCGTATGTTTCGATTCTTAGTTCTTGCAATGCCTTGCTGCATATTTACAAAGCAGCTTACCACCACCCTTGCCAACATGGCATATGGAATCCAATGACGAATGAGTTCTTACAACTTCCTGATTTTGGGGAACCTCAATATATGTTTGGATTTGGGTGCCTTCTTAGGACGAAGGAGTACAAATTGTTCAAGATTCTCGGAATCGAGGATGAGAACGATGAAGGGAACGATATAACAGAAATTGAAGTTTTGAGGTTTGGAATTGGCAACGATTTGGAGGAGTGGGATGACTTTGAGTGTCTTCAACTTCCTTTTAGGATCATGAATGACGGTATCTACTTTGATGGTGTCATTTATTTTGTTGGAATCAATATATCATATCAGTATGTCATATATGGTCTCGACGTTGAAACTGAAACATTTGAAACCGTTACTGTCTTGGATGTTGGGCCTTACTCCCCCACCTACTCTGCATGCACTCAACCATTCAATGACACCATATGTGCAACAATAATAATGCCCGGGAAGAGGCAGGTGTGGGTTATGAGAGCCAAACACTTTTGGATTAAAGAATTTGTTATTGATTTACCTGACTATCTCGAGTTGTGCCTCATTAAAGCCTCTGAAGATGAAGGAAAATTATCTTTTAGATGCAAAAATAACTTATTTTGCGTTGATAAGACTGGAAAGATGACCAAGATAAAGACATTATTCAATTCAAATGATACACTAATTCCATGCTCTCTCCCTATACAATCTTTCAATTTTGGTTCTCTCTCAAAGATTTTGGCCGGAAACGACTAAAACACTATTGTTTATGTTTTTCATGTTTCACTCATTGTTATTGTTTATGTTTTTTCATGTCTCTCTCATTGTTAAATTATGGGTTAAACAACTTTGCTTTCTGAACTTTTACATTGTATCATCTACGTTGTACTTTATAGGTGCATGTTGAATAATTTGAGGATGTTTACTTGTTTTCATATCCAAAGAGAAAGAGAGTACAAGTGCACTATCAGGGTCAGCTAATTTTATTTTTACACTATCTAATTTATTTAAATCAAGTCCTCTAATGCTCGTGGGAAAAGAAGATAACAAAGGAAACAAAACAAACATTTGGAAGGTCCCTAAAAGATGGCGCAATGGTCGAAGGTTTGGATTTTGAAGGTGTGCTGCTCCCTTCAAAGTCCCAGAGTTTGAGACTCCTTCCGTATCTCCATTCCTTCGATGTCTCTTGATGTCTCGACTAGGGACGCTCCTAGTTACTCAGTTATAGTGGAACGAAACTCCAATTTTCCAATTTCCAAAAAAAAAAGAAAAACATTTGGAAGGAAAAATGGTTCATGGATTTGCTCTTTTATTATTGTTTTTTTTTTGTTCTTAATTTTTGTTACATATAAATACAAATTATCATAGGTGACCTAGTGGTTAAAATGGCCTTGAAGGAACGTTAGAGGTGATAGGTTCAAATCTATGATTACCACTTATCTAGGAATTGATTTTCTACAGATTTTCTTGAAATTCAAATGTTATAGGATTATGCTTTACGTGCGTGTAAGTTGGCACGGACGATCGCGATCACGGATGAAAAAAAGATTACATATCAATACAAGCAACACCTATTATACCGGAGAACTCCCAATATATAAAAGTGAATTGATTTTACTAAAGGGTAATTTGTACCATCGTCAGTTTATTAAAATAGATTTATACACTCTAGGGTTTTTGTGCTACAAGTTTTTGCAACTTTTACTTGAAATTTAGAAGGAATGTTGCCTGATTTAGAGTTAATGAATTGGCAGCTCTTCTCTCCCACGTGCTGTCTACAATGAAAGAGCCGAAGCTATGCTGACTATAGTAAAGTCATTTTTTTTCTTTGAAAAAAAAAAAACATAGTATTAATAGAAAAAATTATTGATTTTTCCTAAAGCTAGGGGCCATTGATTAATTTATTAAATAATATTTAGAACACTCACTTGAAAACTTTAAAAATGATTTAAAAGTTATTTGAAATAATAAATTTAAAAACCAAAAGTTAAATAATAGAATTAAAAAAAAGCATTTAAAATAAGTTTTTATTTCAATTTTAAAAAATATTTTTGTACACATATATTAAAAGCCTAATTTTGAAATATAATATTCTCAATATTATTTTTTCAAATACTATTTTTAAACTATTTAAAAAAATTTTAAATTACATTTTCTTAAATAGTTTCTTTTTTAATAATTAACTCTTATTTTACTAAACATCATATTATTAGTAAAAATACATTACAATTATATACTTACATATATTTAAATAATCACATTCTAAAAATATTTTGTTATGATTTAGGATGTGATTATTTAAAATAGTATTTTAAAAAATTAATATTCAGAATATTATATTTCAAAATTAGACTTTTAATATGTAAGTAAAAAAATATTTTTAAAAGTTGAAATAAAATTTATTTTGAATGTTTTTATTTTTTTTTAAATTCTATTGTTTTAACTTTTGGTTTTTAAAATTTAAAAATATTATTTTAAAATACATACTTTAAAATTATTTTTAAAGTTTTAAAGTGAGTATTCTAAATATTATTTAAAAAATCAATGAGCAACGGATAATCTTTTAGTGGAGACACTCTAGATGACTCTTAACTTAAAGAAGAAAGAAATAATTTTTTTACGAATGTTGTATTTTATTTTTTACAAAAAAGAAGATGACCTTGCTATAGTTATCACAAAAAATAAAAAAGAAGATGACTCTTTTATAGTTATCACTATTGTAACCGTTACTATTTTTGAAATTAGATGGTAGTGTCTATATTAAAGTAGACAAAATATTAGACCCATTTTAACTATATGTTTTAAAAAATGACTAATTTTTAAAAAGACGCATCTTTACGATTAACTCCTTTGCGAGTGGTCGTAGTCTGCAGAGCTCAAAGCCCTAACGAAAACCCTTATTCGAAATTCTATGATCCGAACTCAAAATGTCTAAAATTTCATCGACATTTCTGCTATTTTTCATAAAAAAACGATTCGTCAATACGATTTCGAGTTCTAAATTGCCTTTAGCGCCTTTGTCTACGATCGAATTCCTCAAGAATTCGCATGGGCTCGATTCAGAATCTCGTTCCTTCAGCAATCGGAAGCTCAAATTCGACGAAAATAACTTCCAGAAGTTCGAATCTGTTCTTGGTTTTTTGAAATCGTATGGATAAAAGAATTCGCAGATCGCCGAGTTGGTCTCAAAGCGGCCTTTGATTCTTCGTGCGGGAGTCGACAACAATCTGAAACCTAAAGTTGAGTTTCTCAGGGAAATTGGATTCATCGGTCCTTTACTTCCAAAGGTAATTCTATTGAACCCAGTGATTTTGTCTAGGGGATTAGATTTAAGAAAATACTTGAATTGGATGAGAAAGTTACTGCTGCTATTCTTCGAACTTCATGGCTTCTTACTTTTAATTTAAAGGGTATGCAATCCAACACTGATATTTTGATCCGTGAAGGAGTGTCTTTTAGGAATATAGCGAAATTGATTGTGTGGCAGCCAAGGATCGTTACTCAAAAGGTTAATAGAATGATTTGTGCAGTGAAAATGGCTAAGGAATTGGGGATTGAACCAATGGCCCCCATGTTTGTTCATGCGGTTCGTGAAAGGCTTTCCATGAATGACTCAACTTGGAAGAAGAAATTTAATGTTTTGAAGAGTTTGGGATGGTCTGAGGATGAGATCTTTGCAGCGTTTAAGAAAGAGCCATTTTGTTTAGCTTGTTCTGAGGAGAAAATGAGAGATGTGGTTGATTTTTGTTTGAACACTGCGAAGTTAGACCCTGAAACTGTAATCACTTGCCCCAAGTTGTTCGGTCATGGGACTCAATTCGCGGCTTCGGCCGAGGTACAGAGTTCTTGAGGTTTTGACGATGAAGAATTTGATTAAGAAAAACAGAAACATTGGTTGGTTGCTGGTAGAAGGGGAGAGACGTTTTCTGAAGCATAATGTTCTTAAGCATTTGAGTGAAATCCCAAATCTTTTGGACATATACCGTGGCATTACCGCAGTCAAAACCCGATCTGTTTTATAAGATTGGAAGCTTGTGAATTTGGTTGTACCTATTAGGCAAATGAAGTGCTTATAGGAAATGAGTTGTTTCGTGAAAGTAATCGAGGTGCTCGTGGCCCGGATGCACACGACTATAGAAGAAAATCTTGTTGTAGGGGGCTAAATTTCAGCACAATGATCTTGAAATGGAAGAAGGCTTTTCTTGCTACTGAGGCTGCTGGCTCATGCATTTACGTTTCAAATAACATTGCTTCTTGAGCTCATTAATATCTCTCTCTCCCATTGGTGAGCTTTTCCCTTCCATTTTTTAGGCTGTTTGCTAACATTTTTACTACTTGATCCCATAGCTCTCAAGAGTATATTTTGGGGAAATTGGCTAGACTGAGGTAAAAAGTAGTGCACTTTTCTGTGATTAATTATCAAATAACCCTTAAGAGTATTTTTTTATTCTTTTTTAATATTTCCGCTTTAATAATTATCAAATGTCTTCTTCTTACTTCATTCATTAAAATTTAACTTAATTGCAAAAACTATTACAAACATCTTAGTTTAAAGGTTTGTATAACTTTTGCAATTTTTTTTTTTTTTTTTTATATAGATATGGTATTTTAAAGATAAATTTACGGAGGCTAAAAGGAGAATTTCAATGATATCTTCCTTAACTTAGTAACAAAACGAAAAAAAGTTATAGGTCCAAATCTCCTATTTAGAGAGAAAAATAAAAATAAAAATAAAATTCCCTTATTTAAACAACCTTATGTAAATGTGGTTTTCCTACGACACTTCCAAATCCCCTTTTTCCTTCCATTTTCTCAACATAATAGCTACTTAAAAAAATGAAAAATAAAATTAAGAAGCA
>JBBMKA010063350.1:0-17031 GCA_037833695.1 Sechiopsis laciniata
GAAGCTTTGGACAAGCCACATCATCATTCTTCCATTTAATATCTTATTTAAATTGTGTGTTTGGGATTTTGCGAACAGTAGTGTTATTCCTAACCACTTAAATAATGTGAGAGACCCTACAATCAAACCTATCGTAGCATACTGGATCACCCTACAGTTCCCTCTTTCGAGTTCGCTGAAGGTTAGCATACGTGGGTAGCTAATCGACGCATACTTAAAATAAAAATACAGTAGTGTAAAATTCAACTACCCGCTATCCTAACATGCATTCTACATACTAATTTTTACCAAAACTTCTAACCTAATGAAACATAAAAAATAGCAACAAGTGACAATGAAAAGGTTGAGTTATCATTACTAAATGTTGGCTACAGATCTATGAACTACTCCTAACTGAAATAAGAAATAACAAAAAGAAAGGAATAAGAAATAACAAAAAGAAAGGAATTGGTGTGGCTGCGAAGATGTACAGACTCCTTGTCATCGGATCCTACGAACACCACTAGTTGCATTCTGCATTGTCTTCTTCTCATGTGTCTTGGCTTCTGGCCAGCCGACCAGCTCACCGTTTACATTTTCTTGCTTTCTATAAATATTGACGAATTGCTTGGCTAGCAAGTTCGGATGAGCTAAGTAATCTTCATTAATGTTGGAATCTCTTGATTATCGCTAGGATTGATTGTTTGATTGATTTTATGTTTCTTTCCTTGATGACTTGATTCTTCGAACGCAACTACTTTTGAATGCGTTGTGTGCTTCTGTCTTTTGCTAGGAATGTTCAAAGAACCCGACAACTCAATTAACCCGAACCAACCCAACCCAATTTGACGGGTTGGGTTTGGTTGAATACATTTTTGGGTTGGATTGAGTTCAAAGTCATGAAATTTTCATGGGTTGGGTTGGAACCCGACCAACCTGAATTTATTATTTAGTTTAAAAAATATATTTTTTACCTATAACATAATTATTATGTTATTTAATTATTTAGATTGTATGTATATTTATTTTATTTAATTATTATTGTTAGACCTTTTCTTTTCCAATATTTTTTTGATATTTTTTTAAGTCTTTATAATCTATATATCATGACAAAAATATATACTAAAATTATGTCATTTGTTGGTTTTAATTATCTGTTTGTTTTAAGGATGTCAAATTATGTAATTGTTGGCTGATATTGCGTTCCGGGTGCTAATATAATCTTACAGTAATTAACTCAGAGAAAACTTAAAGTTAAGTATGACTCAGAATCGCTTACGTGCAAGTATACGGTCGAAACTACAGCAAGTAATAAGTATGTATTTTATCGATCCCACAGAGATTGATGTCTAGAAGTAATACCGTTAAAACGAGAGTTATGCTGAAAAGTAAATAAATAGATTGTAAAAGTGTGTTTGATTTTTATTTGAATGCAGAAATAAAAATATGCAAATGCTTGACAAAAATAAATATGAATGCAATGAGTAAAGACAAATAAACAGTTATAGAAGATGTTAAGAACACGGGACTAGTTATTGAATTTCTCGATTTCCTCAACTAAAAAGTGCTTTCGCACTTAGTGATTGATGTGAGGACAGCTTCCGCTGTATACTCCATAGTAAAATTGGGCAACGCGAGTAATAGTGAGGTTATTCCTAACTCCATAAATGATGCAAAGACTTGAATTCAACCTATAGTAGCATACTGGATCTCGATGTGGTTCCTCTTTTCGACTCACCACAAATCATATACGTGGTTAGCAAAGCGATGCATATACATATAAATAAACAAATGCAGCAGTGTAAAATTCTTTAACCTACGCTCCTAAGCATGATTCTATTTGTGAAAAGTCATTCAAGACTTTTATAACGCAGCATAATAATAAACACACAGTAAGAAGTTTAAATCAGCAGATTTTATTACGACTACTAAATGTTATCATTATAGCTACTCCTAAAAAAATTGTAAAATGGAATTGGCATGGTTGTGAAGTGTGTAGTCCCCTTGTCATCGACACCTACAGACACCACTAGTTGCTTCACGCATGAATCAAACTCTAACCCTTTGACCTAGCTTCTCTTCACTTAGATCGGCTTCTGGCCATCCGACCAGCTCACCAAACTTTGGCTTTCTTCTTGTAATTTATAGAGTCGATTTACATGGTCGCCAAGCCTAGGTGAGCTGGAAAATATTTCTTAATGCAGGATTTCTTGATTTCCACTGGAATTTATTTGATTAACATCACTTTAATTGCTTAATTGATTCTCTGTTTTTTTCATGTTGGTGTGATTCTCGAGTGCAACCGCCTTATGAACGCGTGATTCCTCTATGTGCGTTGCCATTCGCATTGCTTCGTTCCTCCAGCATCAGTGTTTAGCATTTCCTGTATTTAATAGCTTTTTAGCGTGAAATTGTATAATATTTGTATCTAATTCGCATATTGCGCTGATGATGCTATTTTTTGTCTACATACTGATTTCTACACTTTTATTCAAAAGATACTCCTAATAGCTCGAAAAACTTCATGATCCCTAAATAAAATGCTTAATAAATTAGCCTAAATAATGAACTATTTGAGAGTTATCAGTAATCTATTTTCGTTGTTTTAATTATCTATTTGTTTTATGTTATATAGTTGTAATCTTCTATATGAACCATGATGGTAGGACTAATAGTGAGTGACTTTTGATTGAATATTTTACGTATTTAATATTTATATTCTTTCATTAACTTGATATGATAATGATTGGAGATTGTATTTTGTTTATGTATAGTGTATGACTAATTGATTAAAAAAATATTTATATTTGCAATGTATTGATGAACCCGATGACCCAACTCAACCCAACCAAAAAATATAAGGCTTAGGTTGGGTTGGGTTGGGTTGTCCCTTTAATTGGGTTGGGTTGGATTTGAAAAGTGGCCAACCCGAAAATTTGGATTAGGTTGAAAACCTTCTTCACCCAATCCTACCCTACTCAACCCATGTTCACCCCTAACTTTTGCCGTTCACATCAAGTTCGTTCACCAGCGTTCTCTTTCCGAGCTCATGCATTGTATATGCCATTTAGTGCAATTTATTCATTCTTTTATTTTAAATTATAATATTTTGCTTTTTGTATACTGAATCATGGATGCATGAAATTTCTAACAGTTTTAACCGCAATTTATTCTTAACTATTCAATTATGTCTCCCGAATCTTAGAAAAATGCAAATTAAAGTAGCCTAATTTATGCTCTATTTGAGAGCTATCAACCAGCCAAACATCGCTGGGTCAATAAGCCTCCCACGTTAGGGATTGCCGTAGTGAGTGGCTGGGTATGCAACATCACAAGAAGGAATGCACGTCTTCTTGAAATTTGAGGAAGATGTAGATTTGTTCCCTAGAAGAACTGATTTCGGGGATTGGACAAAGGGATTCCGCCTCTCATTGACCCGAGAGAACATGATTTATAGTTAGACTATAAACACTTGTTCATAAGAGGAATCAGTGGCGTTTAAAGGGAAAAATGTAATCATAGTGGTAGAACGGATTTGTCCTAGTTGTGAATTACGAACAAGCTCGTGAAGGATTATATGACAGATGAAGGATTATATCCATGGACATTAACTTGTCCTACAGTGCGAAAGAGTTCAACACATGCCTTTTGAATAAGCTTGATGTTAACTAATAAGGATTGAATCCCAGGTCGTTGTAGCTTTCAACCTCTAGGTCCACCGGTCTCCAGGCTAGCTCATACTGGTTGGTACACTGTTTTATTAGAAAGTGAGTTTGAAGAGTTCAAATTCACATATTAATTATGTGGGACATAATTAATAGGAGCATAAAGTTTAATTTATTAAACTTGCTAATTAAATTATTGGATATATTAATTTAATATTTTATTTAATAAATATTAATAAGGATAAATTAATTTATTTGATAAATTAATTATAAATAATTATTGAATAACTATTTAATTAAGAGATCATAGAAATTAATATGTTGGACATACTAATTGGTTTAATTATTATTATTGGATAATTATGAAATGGATAATATTGATTAATATGTTGGACATATTAATTGGGTTAATAATTATTGGATAATTGTTAAAGTAGAGAATTAATATATTGGATATATTAATTAGATATTTATTTATAATATATTAAATTTATTATGAAATTGGAATTTATTTGATAAATATCAATTAAAGTAAATAAAACAATATATGAAATTTCTAAAAATTAAATGGGAAAAATGCATAACTATGATTTGTCCCACATCGAAAAATTCTAAGTTGGAACAACCATTCCTCTACTATAAATAGGAGGCTTTGAAGATCTTCATTCTCACCCCACTCAATTTCAGAGTAACGTTTCTCACAAAGTTGGAACATGTAACGACCTGACTTCCTAAAATACTCTAATGAGGTGTTACGGGTGCATACATATTAAAACCTTAAAATCAATTTAATAACCACATGCATTTTTCCAACAAAACCTCATAAAAAAAAACATGAAAACAGTACTGATAGATCGAAAACATACAAAAGATAGTTCGGGATCCCTATAGTTTAAAACGAAAGATAGTTTAGCAGAGTTGCAAACATAAGTTCAACAGTAAGTGAAATAATGCAGAAACAGGAATAATGACACAGTGTCCATGATCGATCCAGCTCCCAGCCTAGCCACCTCAGAATGGATCAGTACCTAAAAATGTAAGGGGTGAGTATATAGAAATATACCAAGTAAGGAGCCCTACCATGGGGTTAAGCATGCAAACAGAAACAAGTTAGAAAATACGAAAATTGAAGCTAAGTGCCTCGCACATGCATGCCCGGACCCCGAGCCGATCACGAGCAAACAATGTCAAATGACGGCGTGCAAACCATGAGCAAGAAAATAGCTAACTGCCAAGTAATCATCTGACCACTGTCAGGAAAGGACCACGAGTGAGGAGAACACACAATTTGCCTAAATCTCGGGTTAGGACATGTCTCATACCGTGTCCAAAGAGACAAACACGATTATCTCGGGGTAGCCTGACCTTGTCAGGAACCCACCAAACTGCATCAGCAGAGACCTACACGAATGCCTCGGGGTAGCTTGAACTTGTCAGGGACCTGCAACGCTGTGCTCTTAGAGACATACACAATGTCTCGAGGTAGCCTAACCTTTTCCAGGGCACCACACTTCCGCTCCGCAACTTTAATAACGTATCAACAGAGACATACCCGAATCTCTAGGGGTAGCCTGACCTACTTCAGAGACCCGCCACTCTCCCGCTGCGCAACTCTGATAGCGTATCCGCAGGGCATACACAATGCCAAAAGTCACCCGACCCTGTCGGAGAGGACCATGAGTGAGGGAACCACACAGGATCCCTAAACCTCAGGTCAAGACAACGACACACAAGTCATATCAGCAAAGGCATACTCAAATGCCAATAAAATCACCTAGCCCTGTCATATCAGCAAGGGCAACCTCGAGGTCAGGCAAGGCATGACCGCCTCCCATTCCAACGTACTGGGCAGGTAAACTAGTGGAACCATGCACACAACATATGGAATTCCACTAGTAGATATAGAAAGATATAACTAGCACTAAAGTCACACGAGATCTAGCCTAGCCTAGGCGAGTGCAACCGACCCACTAGAAGGTTGGAGCAACCTGCAACGTGTGCTCAACAACCAAGGAACTCGTTGTTCCGCACACAAGATGACATGTGGATAAGATCCGATCCCTTGATTGGATGTAGGATTCAACCCGTAGGTTAGTGCAACTCATCCACGTGTCTCGAAGCAAAGAGTATTCATATCCTCGCTCGGTTCCTAAGGGGGATTAGCGGGTCACAATAGCAATATGATATTGATCATGTAAACACGAGTCTTAGAAAAGGCAAGCTAGCTACTCCTCTAGGTGGTCAACACGATAACCAGCCTAGTTATGCTAACGCCGAACATAACAATAATACAAACAAACCCTTAGGCGACAAATCAGAGAAACTGATCATATAATCATGGCAGGATGTATACAGTCAACATAGATGGAATCAACAACATAGAAACATGCATAAACCCAAGGCAATCTAGTCAAACGAAAGGTTAAACATATAAGTAGTTCATCACGTACACGCGCAACAGGTACAAGTCGAGGGATGATGATACAATCCAAAGAGCACAACAAATAGAGATTTAACAGCTTACGAGCTACACACGATTCCATGCTACCACGAGTAATAATCAGTCCAAACAGTGAATCACAACAACAACAACACATACATGCATCAAGTCATCCAACATTACATACTCGTAAATCCTAACATGCCAATATTTACATGCTTTAAGCAATAAACCCGGTTCATAATGAAACTCCTTACCTTTCTGACGACTTGATCGAAACACTCCGAGAACCCACGAGCCAAACAGTGAGTCGAAACGATGGAACCCGAGAGCACCTAAACATAGCAAAACGAGTAAAAGTCAACGAAACGAGTAAACAAAGCCAAACTAGCCAAAACAGAGCTTACCACGCGAACAGAGTAAAAAAATTGAGCTGGCGATGCGTACACCAAAACCAACAAACTTTACCTCCTTTTCTTCGTCTCGCTCCCCCGGTCATGGAACACGTCTCGAATCTTCAAACGGACTTCTCAAGCACCTGGAAACTACGAAGAAAGAAATAGATCTCAAAGAGGTTTCAACTAAACTCGTCGAAAAACTCCCTTAAAAGCTGGATTGAAGCCTGAAAACAGACTACCAAGGTGAGAAACGACTTACCCAACGAAAGAAGAACGAAGAAGACTTCGTTCCAGCGACACACGTTGGAGGAGAAGCAGCTGCAGCTTGGTTGGACTAGGGTTGAAGAGCCGCGCGGAACAAGCTGCTACACAAGGTAAAGTCTGGCGATGGTTGGAAAACACACACACGAGGAAGAAGAGTTGGCGGTGGCTCAAATTTCCAGCAAAGCACGTGGCTCCCGGAGACGAGTTACAGCAACGCCAGAGGTGAAACACCTCGCAGAAACCACAGGCAGGAGATGGGTTTGTGCCAGACTAGGTTGGTTGCTACCGGCGAGACACGTGGCGCACGCAAGACGCTCTAATCGAGGGAGATGGAGAAGATCCGACGGCTGAGATGCAAGAAGAAGGAGATTGAAACCCTTGGCGATGAACGGCTGCGATTGCACTTTTCCAAGGGATGAAGGAGTGACACGTGGCAGAAGGGAAAAAGGTTGGAAATGAAGTGACGGCTGAGGCTTTAATGATGAGTAAAAGAAAATAGAATAAAACATTCTTTATATATGAATTTTCATTTCCTCTTTTAGCACATAAAACCCTAAACATCTAAAAGGGATTTTAATACCAACCCAAAATAACCAAACAAAAATGCATTTAAATATATTTGTTTCTAGGACAATTCTAATTAGGATTATAATTCAATTTCTTCAACACTATGCTAAAGTAATGAAATTAATTCAAAGAAATAAGGGATTAAGATTTAATTTAACCATAAGCACTTAGATACCACTATGATAATAATAATAAAATATATAAATACATTTAAAATTAAGGTGTTACAAATATTCCCCTCTTAAAGAGACTTTCGTCCCGAAAGCTACTTTAAGAAACAACACCTTAAAGAACGAGATTTGACCCCATTTCCTCTTCGATCTCCAAGTGATCCACTTCACCCTTTGGTGCCACCACAAAACTTTTTGTAAAACAACCCTTCGTTGCTGAAAGCCTTTTTAACCCACAATGAAACTTTGAAACAGTTTAAACTCATCTTGTTACTTAGGTCCACATAGTTGCTAGTCATTGAAAACACTGGTTAAAACGTTTGTTTCTACTATTGAAATTATCTAGGTAAAACTTTTCAACCAAAACACTTACAATTTCAGTTATTCAAGATATTTGAACCAAATAGAACTTTGCACCACTTTAAAACTCATTTAGTAAACTTGATCATCAAGGTTAATAATAACACCTTGGTTTAAAGCAGTAAATTCTAATTATCAAAACATTAGGGTCATATGTCCCAATTTGAATTGTTAAAATATCATGGTCATCATTCTTGTTTTCAAAACAACGTTTATTATTAAATATTTATCTTGGTCAGGTTCAAACAAAAAAATTTAAGAGTAAACAGGGTTCTAGTGAAGGAACTTTTGGGAGAATTTGGGTCTTGATGCCTTAACACTAACAAAGAACTCGAAACAATAAAACCAACTTGCACCTAGCTGCGACACCGAAAACGAACAAAAGCTTGACCCCGCTGAGTCCACCACACTGAAGAGAGACACTCACGCAAGCTCCCAAAACTCTCCGCGCATTCCCCAAAACAAACTTACTACTTTGTAACTTTCCCTCGGGATGCGTAACAACAAACACCACCTCGTGAGCACCACTTCAAACTCCACTTCGGTCAAACAACACAAGCAACCTGACGGGGTAAGACTCCATGCCTTGCAGTAACCAACAAACTAACTTGGCTCACAAAACAAACGAGGGCGATCCTCTAACCTACTCTCTCTAAACTCGAGGCTTGGTAAAGAAGAAAGACCGAGATTGACCTTCTTCGAGTCATCGACTGCATGGTTATCAACAAACCACACCATGCCACACATGGCACAGAACTCAAACAGAGGTAAATCCAACCGAGCGAAGCACTGGTAGCTGGTCTAATACACGTATCCGACCAACTCTAACTCCCAAAAAGATGAGCAACAAAACAACTATAATGGAACCAAGAGTGCAATTTAATCACGGTAACTAATAGAGCAGTACAATCATAAAGAACAGGCAGGACAACACAGTCTTGATACAGTACCAAGGCCATAAAATTATCATGCATAATAGAACAATGAAATCATGAGAACGACGAACCCAACAATGCAAGCAAGACGAACAGGCAGAGCGGTATAGTCATGGTGAAACACGAATATAGTAATACAATCATGATAAACAGACAGCACAATGCGGCCATGGGAACGAACAGAGCCCACAATCATGGTAAAATAAATAAAGAGTACGATCATGATGAGAACGACTACAACGATACAAACATGGTGGACAGGCCACATAATGCGATCATAGAAACCAAACAGAGCAACACAATCATGATGAGCATATAGAGCAAATACTAACAGGGTAAGAATGAATACAACAATACAAATATAATCAACTCAAAGAGTCATGCGACTGCAATGAAAAGATAGGGTTAGAAAATCACGGTGAGAACGAATACCGCAATACGATCATGCTGAACAGACAAGACAGAGTGACACGATCATTATGAAACGAGAAGGAGAAGTACAATTATCATGCAACAACTAGAGCAATACGATTCTGAAGAAATAGATAAAGCACTACAATCACTTATCAAGCATAATAAAATGAAACAATTGACACAAGAGACACATCAAACAACATGGATAATGGGTCAACGACAAGCGTATGAATGCACACAACAAAAGGACAAATCACAAACACATTCGTTAGCATGAATCAGAGATCAAAGGCACATATAACAAGGAGAGGAACACAAGGTCAAACAAAGATAAATTAACGGCACGAAGAGAACAAGGAACCTGTAAACATGATAATAGACTCGTCAGTCTGAGGACCAAGCTCAGCTAGAGTGACAGACGCGGCTGATGATGCACGTGAAGACTCCCCGATAGAAAACGGTAACGTGCAACATGCTGCAAAGTGGCCCTCTTAACCACACCGGTAGCACACCTTCACCCTTGGTGGACATGGTCCCTGGTGAACTCTCGAACACCTGCGGCACTCCAACGCATCCTCTGGTGGACTCTGATGATCGCCTCAATGAGACCTCTGCCTCTCTTGCTGCCTAGGACCTTCTCTCTTGAAACGCCTCTTCGCTGGCCAAGATCTCTCTAGCGGGACTAGTTTCTTGCACGGCCGGGATTCCCCTGACCAAAGTGGTCTCTTGGACGGGGAACCCCAGGGTAAGACTCAGACTCCTGCCTATGCCCGGCTGTACTACTTGAACTCTCGAAGGCCCCAAACTCACTAGTAGTCTGCGTGGTCACATGGTGTGTCATTTGAACAGTAGAGTATGAGTTACGCGAAGCTGAGGGTACACTCCCGAATGACCCTCTGCTAAGTTCAGATCGGATGCAGAAAGCGACTGGTCTATGATCTCCTATGTGTAAGTGTTGACGGTGCAAACCTCCTGCCTCTAAGTGACGAAAGGAGACCCTGTCTCTGGTGCGGCAGCTAAGGTAAAGCGGGCCTCCACAAACTCTCTCCTGAACTGGTCCCACCGGACCGAGGTACCCCCACTAGGTAACTCTCCCTCAGAAGACATAACGTCAAGGAGAACACGAAGCTAAAATCGAACACAAAAGAAACCTAATCAGGACCTACAAGCATGCAATACAACAAACAACCAAAACAATTCCTGTTTCTTGCTTTACCCTACTTCATATACCTTGTGACTGCAGGTTTGCTGATGATCATGGATACACGTTTTACATCGTAAACCAGTCTACAGAATCTATGACTCTGAGCTCTGATACCAACTTGTAACTACCCTAGTTCCTAAAATACTCTAATGGAGTGTTACGGATGCATGCATATTAAAACCTCAAAATCAATTTAATAGCCACAAGTATTTTTCCAACAAAACCTCATAAAAAAAAACATGAAAACATCACTGATAGTTCGAAATCTTACAAAAGATAGTTCGGGATCCCGATAGTTCAAAACGAAAGATAGTTTAGTAGAGTTGTAAACATAAGTTTAACAGTAAGTAAAACAATGCAGAAACAGGAATAATGACATCGTGTCCATGATCGATCCAGCTCTCAGCCTAGCCACCTTGGAATGGATCAGTACCTGAAAATGTAAGGGGTGAGTATCGAAATATACCCAGTAAGGAGCCTCACCATGGGGTTAAGCATGCAAACAGAAACAAGTTAGAAAATACGACAACTGAAGCTAAGTGCCTCGCACATGCGTGCCCAGCCTCTGAGCCGGTCACGAGCAAATAATGTCAAACGACGGCGTGTAAGCCATGAGCAAGAAAATAGCTAAATGCCAAGCAATCATTTGACCACTGTCAAGGCAGGACCACGAGTGAGGAGAACACACAAGTTCCCTTAATCTTGGGTCAGGATATGTCCCATACCGTGTCTGAAGAGACAAACACGATTATCTCGGGGTAGCCTGACCTTGTCAGGGACCCACCAAACTGCATCAGCTGAGACCTACACGAATGCCTCGGGGTAGCCTGACCTTGTCAGGGACCTGCCACGTTGTGCTCGCAGAGACATATACAATGTCTCGGGGTAGCCTGACCTTTGCCAAGGAGCCACCACTCTTCCGCTGTGTAACTTTAATAGCGTATCAATAGAAATATACCTGAATGCCCCAGAGGTAGCCTGACCTACTTTAGGGACCACACTCCCGCTGCGCAACTCTGATAGCGTATCTGTAGGGCATTCAAAATGCCAAAAGTCACCCGATCCTGTCGGGGAGGACCACGAGTTAGAGAACGACACATGATCCCTAAACCTCGAGTCAAGATAATGACACACGAGTCGTGTCAGTAAGGGCATACTCAAATGCCGATAAAATCATTTAACCCTGTCAAGGAGAGCCACGAGTGAGGGAAACTGCAGGGTCCCTAAACCTCGGGCTCGAGGCACCATCTGCTAACCCCTGGCAAGCGAGAGGACTGACCTACATGTAGAAAACAATCCCACAACATACATGCAGGCTCACCGACAAGCATTTCTCTGTGCCTCTATCTGTCCCAGTGGCCTCTTCTAGTAGCTCGGGGTCAAGCAAGGCATGACTGACTCCCCTTCCAACGTACTGAGAGGGTAAACTAGTAGAACCATACACATAACATATGGGATTCCACGAGTACATACAGAAAGATATAACTAGCACTAAAGTCACACAAGATCTAGCCTAGCCTAGGCGAGTGCAACCGGCCCACTAAAGGGTTGGTGCAACCTGTAACGTGTGCTCAACAACCAAGGAACTCGTTGTTCCACACACAAGATGAAATGTGGATAAGATCCGATCCCTTGATTGGATGTAGGATTCAACCCATAGGTTAGTGCAACTCATCCACGTGTCTCGAAGCAAAGAGTATCTATATCCTCGCTCGATTCCTAAAGGGGATTAGCGAGTCACAGCAGCAATACGATATTGATCATGTAAACACGAGTCTTAGAAAGGGCAAGCTAGCTACTCCTCAAGGTGGTCAACAGGATAACCGGCCTAGTTATGCTAACGCCAAACATAACAATAATACAAACAAACCCTTAGGCGACAAATCAGAGAAAATGATCATATAATCAGGGAAGGATGTATACAGTCAACATAGATGGAATCAACAACATAGAAACATGCATAAACCCAAGGCAATCTAGTCAAACGAAAGGTTAAACATATAAGTAGTTCATCACGTACACGCGTAACAAGTACAAGTCGGGGGATGATGATACAATCACAAGAGCACAACAAACAAAGATTTAACAGTTTATGAGCTACACACGATTCCATGCTACCACGAGTAATAATCAGTCCAAACAGTGAATCACAACAACAACACATACATGCATCAATTCATCCAACATTCAATTCTCGTAAATCCTAACATGAAACTATTCACATGCTTTAAGCCACAAACTCGGTTCATAATGAAACTTCTTACCTTCCTGACAACTTGACCGAGAACCCACGAGCCAAACGCTGAGTCGAAACAATGGAACCTAAGAACACCTAATCATAGCAAAACAAGTAAAAGTCAATGAAATGAGCAAACGAAGGCGAACTAGCCAAAACAGAGCTCACCACGCGAACGGGATCAAAAAATTGAGCTGGCGACACATTGCTGGAAAATGGCGGGGGCGGTGCGTCACCACCAAAATCAACAAACTTTACCTCTTTTTCTTTGTCTCGCTCTCCCGATCGTGGAATAGGTCTCGAATCTTCAAACGGACTTCTCAAGCTTCCAAAAACTACAAAGAAAGAAATAGATCTCAAAGGAGTTTCAACTCAACTGTTGGAAAACTCCATTAAAGGCTGGATTGAAGCTTGAAAACAGACTACCAAGGGGAGAAACGACTTACCCAACGAGAAAAGAATGAAGAAGACTTTGTTCCAGCGACACACGTCGGAGGAGAAGCAGTTGTGGCTTGGTTGGACTAAGGTTGAAGAGCCGCGCGGAACGAGCTGCTACACACGGTAGAGTCTGACGGTGGTTGGAAAACACACGCACGAGGAAGAGGAGTAGGCGGTGGCATAAATATTTAGCAAAGTGTGTGGCTACCAGAGACGAGTTGCAATAACGCTGAAGGAAGAACACCTCACTGGAACAACACATGGGAGATGGGTCTTCGTAAGACTGGGTTGGTTGCTACCGGCGAGACACATGGCGCACGCAGGAAGCTCCGATCGGGGAGATGGAAAAGATCCGACAGCTGAGATGCGTGAAGAAGGAGATTGAAACCCTTGGCGATGAATGGCTGCGATTGCACTAATCCAATGGTTGAAGGCGTGACACGTGGCAGAAGGGAAAAAGACTGGGAATGAAGTGACGGCTGAGGCTTTAATGATAAGTAAAAGAAAATAGAATAAAACATTCTTTATATATGAATTTTCATTTCCTCTTTTAGCACATAAAACCCTAAACATCTAAAAGGGATTTTAATACCAACCCAAAATAACCAAACAAAAATGCATTTAAATATATTTGTTTCTAGGACAATTCTAATTAGGTTTATAATTCAATTTCTTCAACACTATGCTAAAGGAATGAAATTAATTTAAATAAATAAGGGATTGAGATTTAATTTAACCATAAGCACTAAGATACCACAATGATAATAATAATACAATATATAAATACATTTAAAACTAGGGTGTTACAGAACACCTCTGATAACTCTCGAATAGAGCACATTTTAGATTATTCTATTCTGCATTATTCTAAGGTTCAAGGGAAATAATTAGGCTATAATGTGTAAACTGCGAGTAAAAACTGCTAGAAGTTGCATATATTCATGAATAAGCATCAGAAGCACAGTTTCGCAGTTTTAGCATAAATATTGTATAAACTATGCTAAATCAATGCGCAATACAGAAAATGCAAAGCTTAAGCACGGGAAGGACAGATCGGAGAGAACGGTGACAAGTAGCACAAGAAAGCACTAAACCCTAATGAAAACACGTTCGAATGGTCATGCCAACTAGAAATAAATGAAGAATCAATCAAGTAATTAAGTTGGCGTCAATCAAATAAATCCCAACGGAAATCAAGAAGTCCTACATTAATGAAGATTTTACAGCTCACCTAAGCTTGTTGACCAAGTAATTCATCTTTATAAATAGCAAGAGGGAGGTCGAGGTTCGGTGAGCTGGTTAGTTGACCAAAAGCCAATCTTAAGGAGAAGCAGCCTATGATGTTCGTGGAAGCCGATGATAAGGGGATTGTACACTTCACAACTGCACCAATTCCAACTTTTTATTATTTTTCTTAGGAGTAGTCTATAGCTGTGAACATTTAGTAGTAGTAATAAAATTAGCTAATTTTAACTTTCTACTTTCTACTTGTGTTGGTGAGGATTTATTTGTAGAAGTATGTTAGGAGTGTAGGTTATCATGTTTTACACTACCGCATTTTTAATTAATACACATGCGTCGATTAGCTACCCACGTAAGTAACCTGTGGCAAGCTCGAAAGAAAGAGCCGCATGATGATCTAGTATGCTACGTTAGGAATGGGTGAAAGGTTTTTCACCATTCGAAGTGTTAGGGATAACCTTACTAACGCTTGCATCGCCCTGAGTTATTATGGAGATTACAGCGGAAGCTAGATCTGCCATAAATCATTAAGTGCGGAAGTTACTTTTTAGATTAGGGAAGTAAAAGGCTTGATAACTAGTTCCGCATTGTTATCATCTTTTGCAACTGTTTTCTCAACACTACTCATTGCATTCACATTTAATTCTCATTCATATTTACTTATTGTTAGCATCAACCACAAAACCAATTTCAAATCCATTCTTTACTTTATTTGCATGACTCTCAAGATAGAAGTACTAATTCTAACCTCAACCCCTGTGGAGAACGATAAATATAAATACTTATCACTTGCTGCATACTCAACTGTGTATACTTGCGTATTAATCCGATTCTAAGCGTAGAACTTAGTTTCAAACTTAGAATTAATTATTAGATTATTTATACTGCACCAAATATCGCCAGCTCAAGTAGTTGTCGAGGATTGATTGTTTAGAATTAGAATTTTTAATTTGAAAGTAGTTTTTATTGCTAAAAAGGTTCAACACTTGTATTTTAAGGGAACCGAGATTCAAGACAATACAACCAACAGGGAAAGAAGTCTCAATCGCATTACCACAAGCACGAGCGTCAAAGATGGCTTTTTATCACTTTACGAATCAGCAATGTAAAAACACTGTAAACTCGCAACAAACATGTTTTTATCAGCAACAAGGTTATGCGGATGAGACATACACAACAAACTTCTATTCAGCGTATCTGAACTGTGAACAACAGTCATAGTTTGGGGGAAGTCATAGCGGTATCTTCCAACATCAATACAATCCACTAAAAGATCGTAGCAACATGAGCCATACATGGAAAGTTAGGAGTCATGAACCTAGGGGACTAATTGTACGGGCACAACCATAGAAGAAGAAGAATAATTATGACAGAAGAAATGGATGAGGGACAATGGTATAATACTAGAACCTTAACTGTCCAATCATGAGCATAAACACTCTCTAGAGGCAAACACGGAGAAAAGCACAGCCTACAATACCAATAAAGCAAAAACATGTCTGAGGGCCGATGTACTTAATGCAGCATCAGCTGTGGAATTATTCGATGAGATTGAACCTGAATTCTCATAGGAAGATTTTCGATTGGCCATGATCAAACAAGAAGAAAATGCCAAAGCTATGAGGCGCGCAAAACAAATAGTGAGGGAACAAAGGAAACGTTTTCAGCAATAGGAGGAAGCTTTTGTTAGGGATTGTGCCCTAAAGGCCTACTAGTTTGTAATTAAAGAATAAGCATTTAATGTTAGACATTTAATGTTAAATTTCAATTATTAATAAAGGTTATTATGCTCATTAATTGCGCATTTAATATACAAACATCGTTCAGCTTTATCGCATTAATTGGATTAATAGTGATATTTCCATGGTTATTTGGATCTAGTTCTAAGTTAATAACCTAAAACATCTACTGTAAATGGACTAAGGTTGGGCGCCTAAGTCTTGGTGACACTGTTAGTACGGCCTGCTTTGCAAATGTTGTAAACAACCTGATCCTGGTTGTTCATGTGGAGACATGTGAATAGGGGTGCCTATGCAATAAGGAGTTTTTGCATAAGACGGGACCAAAAGTTTTATGATCGATCTAGTAATTTCGTTATAGAATCGTATCAACTACTCCACTAAGGATGATCGTATGTCAATGTGATCTTAATCTTGAGTGGATTGTGAACTCCTGCTTTATGAAAGTGTCCTTTGATATGCATGGGTGAGACTAGTCAAACAGCGCTAGGTCAATAAGCCTCCCATATTAGGGATTGTCGTAGTAAGTGGCTGGGAACGCAACATCACAAGAAGGAATTCACGCCTTCTAGAAATTTGAGAAAGATGTAGAGTTGTTTCCTTAGGAACTTATTACAGGGATTGGAAAAAGGGATACCGCCTCTCATTGGCCCGAGAGGATATTGATTTATAGTTGGACTATAAACACTTGTTCATTAGAGGAATCAATGGCGCTTATGGAGAAAGATGTAATCACAGGGGTAGAACGGATTTCTTGTCCCAGCTGTGAATTACGAACAAGCTCGTGAAAGATCATATAACAGATAACCGATTATATCCGTGGACGTTAACTTGTCCTATAGTGCGAAAGAGTTCAACACAGGTCTTTAATGGAATAAGCCTGATGTTAGCGAATAGGGATCGGATCTTGGGTCGTTGTAACTTTCAACCTATAGGTCCACCGGTCCCCAGGCTAGCTCATACTTGCTGGTACACTGTTT
>JBBMKA010063361.1:3335-15754 GCA_037833695.1 Sechiopsis laciniata
GGGGACGGAGATGGGGAAGCCATTCCCTGGCCCCACCCTGCCGCGTGGACATCTCTAAGTCTAGGTGACATTTAGATAAACTCTTATTCTTCTGAAAGTATATCATTGGTATGATATTACAATGACTATCCGACTAACTTCTCTTCTTCAAAAAGTACCTTGCTAGTTAATTTTGTCTAGTTCATCCAGACTAAATTCCTCTCCTCTTGAGAGTACACCGTCAGTCTAGTAAAACTACCATAAATTTGTCTCCTGGCTCCAAACATCTTTAGCCTAAATCAAGATGATCTATCGACATGGTTATGTTTGGGGTATGACTTGATGACAATCCAACTTGAATCTCCACATTAGTATGATATTATTCACTTTGGACAGACACTCACATAATTTTGTTTAGTTTCACCCAAAACACCTCATATCAAATGGAGATAGTTGTCATCACTTATATATTCACGATCTTCTCCTTATCTAACTAATGTGAGACAACTTTGTTTGCATCTTAATACAACAAATGACCCAATACATAAAAGACCAATACAAAACGTAAATCTCAATTACATATTTCATAGGGTAACATAATTCAAAGGGATCTCAACACAAACGTTATAAGATAAAATGATACGTCTCATTGAATAGTAGAGATGCGTGCAAGTTAGTACATACAACCCTCTTCGATTAAAAAGAAAACAAATCTCAAAAAAACATTTGTGAAACGTGAGAAAATGTTGTAGAATGACTCTAATTGGCCTAGTACAAAGCCCCTTTGCCAATGGCTTCTTTTCTTTCACTCTATTTTGTCACATTTCTTTTTACCATTTTCCTTTTTGATTTTGATGTAGTAACGCTTATACTTTACTCCTTTATTTATTTTTCCCCAAATCAGAACCACAACTTTTAAAACTACTAAAAAAAATTAATTAGAGATAGAGATCTTACTATCTTAGTAAGTGGGGGACAAAAGAAAAAGTTGGGTTAAAAAAGAAAAAATAAAACAATATTCCACACTAGCTTTCTTCCACTTTATATTAATTAATCAAGTCAATAGTGAATTCCTAAAGTATTTTTAAGAAATTAGACTAAACATTGAAAAAAAAAATCCCACTTTTAACTAGTTTTTTAATTTTCTCCTTTAGTTTTGTTAAAAACAATTTTCAATTTCATTTGTGTGTATTGAATGTAAATGCTCCTTGGTTTCACTACATGTTATAAGAAATTACGACAATTAACAACATTTTCAATACATCTATTTTCAGAACATTTTTAATTGGGTAAGATATTAAGAATTGTGTACAATGAAATGGTTAAGTTTTTTGATGAATTCAAATCTATTAGATAGTATGCAATTTACTCACTTTATTAGAGATTCTCAACATACCCCTCAAAATTTAGATTTAATGAACTTTAATACCATGTTTCATGATATAGGTAATTTCATTTAAAAATTAATCGACAATAAATTAATAACTATTTATCTTATAAATGTTAAGAAGATTTATCTCGTTTCTAATGTACGATTTTAAGACGAATCTTAAAATGTTTTAAATATATATGATGTTAACCTTTGATCAAAGAAAGAAATTTACGATCAAACAAGAGTTTAACCCTTTAAAAAAGTTCGAGATCAAGTTAAAAAGATTCGATTAAGACAATATAAACTTATATATTTAGGCTTTTAATTAAAAAAAAAACAAAAACAAAAACAAAGAAGTATAGAAAATGAGGGATGATAAAGGTTTATTAAAGTCATTATTATTGGGTTTTTTTTTTTTGTACACAATGATCATAATGAAGGCATTATTAGTATTAGTATTGTCATGGGCATTTCTTCTTGAGGAATCTTTTTAAGAAAAGGAAAGAAAAGGAAAGAAAGTTGAGAAATAAAGGGAAAGTAAAAAAGAAAATCTTGCTAATGAATAAAATAAGTGTGTAATGGTTGGCTTTAGAGTCAATTTCTCCTCAAAGTTTCTCCAACTCTACAATCTATGTATTGTCTTGTAGATTTCTCTTTCATCTATTTATTCAACATAATAAGGGCTGGTGGAACCAATATAACACTAATCTTAAAAGAAATATCTATTTGAATTTAATCCATCGGAATATCATATTAAATAGTATGAGTATTCATTTCAAAATTAATTAGTGATGATAAAAGTGCCACTTATGTCCTAAAAGTTAGGAGATTTCTCCGCCCTTTAAAGAAAAAAGAGTTAAAAATTAACAATTTAATACCAATCAACTATTTTATCTCACATCTTCAACAAAAAAAAGAACAACTGTATTTGAACTCATGATCGTAAAGTTAAAATAGATTAATACAAAATAAGATAACCAATTGCGCCACTGATCATTCGATAGGTTATTCCAATTTTTTTCTTATATGTAGCATCATTGAATACCACATCATTTTTTTTTCTGTTATAAACAAAATAATATTATAGAATAAAAAAAAAATACTATGGCACCATAAAATATAGAAACAATCTACACATGAATAAGTATTTAAGATCCCATTTGATAACTACTTGGTTTTTTATTTTTTATTTTTGAAATTCAAGCTTATTTTAATTCATATTTCCTACGATGTACTTCATCTTTCATACAATGTATCTATCTTTCCTTATAAAGGTATATGAATGCGAACTAAATTTCAAAAAAAAGAAAAAAAAAATTTGGAAGCTACTTTTTTTTATTTCCAAAATTTAGTTTAGTTTCTACAAATATTGGTAAGATATAATATCCATAAAGAAAAAATACATGGCAGGCTTAAATTTCAAAAACAAAAAATAAAAAACAAAATAATTATGAAACATAGACGTTAAGTTTTTCACTAATACATAGACAAAAGGGAAAGGTTTGGGTGCAGCCATGGCTGCACCCCTTTAAGAGCCACACAAAAAAAAAAAATTATAAACAAAAAGATATTATAAAAAAAAAAAAATTGTAACTCTCAAAGAGCCACATTAGCGGGTGTAGCCATGGGGGTGCAACCATGGCTGCATCCAAACCTTTCCCTAGACGAAATACATAAAAGGTAGAATTTATTGGGTGCACCATTTTGTCAACTAGATTTTACCTTATTTTCTTTATCTTTGCTGTTTTCTTTACCTGAATGTTGGAATTGTAGGTAAATATATATTCTATTAATTTATAATAGTCATGTGTGGAAATAGACATATATACATTGCAATGCAATGGAATCTCACAATATGAGACAAAAATCCTTTTTTAGATATTTAACTAGAGGAGAATTAGGTAAAGTTTTTCTTTTTTAAAAAGGGTAAAATTCATACTTTTTATTTTTTATTTTTATGAGAAAAACTAAGAGTAATTATCATTGCTAATTAAAACACATAATTTTCATGATATCATATACAACCGAATAATACATTATATGTTCGAATCTCTAACTCTAATTTTTAAATGCTATTTAATTAAAATAAGTATTCATCATTCATGTAATGTCTTGAATTAATTAAATTTAAGTTTAAATACCATTAGGTCCTTGTATCTGGAGTTTTATTTTGATGCATGAATGTTTAAATATTTAATTTAATTTTATTTTTTAAAATTTTTTGAAACAAGGACAACCACGCCGGTTCTTAGGTCAGATATCGGGAGACATCGAAAGAATAGAGATACAGAAGGTGTCTACAAATTATTATCACAAGTGAGTCTCGAACCTGAGATCTTGAAGGGAGCATATCTTCAAAGCAAATATTTAATTTTAGTTCATGTACTTAAGAAAATTTAAAATTGATCATGGTAGTAAATTTTTGTTAACTTTTCTTAAAAAAATTACTATATTCTTCCATAAATTTTAGAAATATGCTTGTATTAAAATCATTAACATTATTAAATCAATTTTAATTAATGTTAATTTAAAACCAATAGAGTCAACTCCTTAAAACCAATTTTCTTAGAACAATGCCTTATATGATACCAATTTATATCAACACAATTCAACCAAACAAAGTAGTAGTGTGAAAGAAAGAATAGTTTAATTGGGAAACCAAATGTGTTTACAACCACAAGTTCTAGAATTTGAGTCCTTCAACTCTATATTACATTTAAAAAAAAAAAACAACAATAGTTCGAGTCCTTCTGAAGATAGTATGAATTCAACGACAATAATTGAGAAGGAAAGATTCGAACTCCATAATTTTATAATTATTAGATATACAAGATGTTACTTTCATCTTTTGGCAAAAGAATTTTAACTCTTAAATTTATATGGGAATATGTTTTAATTTTCTCAAAATCATAGGAATTAAAGTTATATAAAAAATATTTATTATTGGGATGCTAACTCTTGAATTATATTTTCAATTCAGCAAATGGTGTGTGTAATCATCCATTGTTTCTTTTGTCTACAACTTTAACAAACATGATTATGGAACTTTAAAACTATCACCATAAATGATTGGAGAGCGATTCCAGTCATTAATTAGTGACCATTTTCATATACTCTAGGTGTTTAGTTTTAAATATTTAATATCTTTATGAAAGGGTTGGTGGTGGGTTGCCTTAGTTAATTAATTATAATTTAATTCAATTTTGTTTTCATGAGTTCGATCTTAAGATTTGGTATTTGACTTTAATCTTATTTGTGAACAAATTTAGTTTGCACATAACTCAACTACTTTTTAAATTTTTTTATTATCGTTTTAACTATTAAGCTATTTAGGGTGGTTGTTTTGTTGGAATGAGTTGAAATATCGAATTTATCATTGGAATTTCCTTTGCTAACTTTAATTGTAACAACTATGTGAACAAAAATATATTTCAACTAATGTCCTTAAAAAATTCATGTGCTTAAATCGCTACCTCAACTATTGAGGAACTCTATATAAAAAAAAAAAAAAAACATAAAAAAAAGAAAAAAAAAAACAAAAACACCCACATATCATTTGTTTTTCAATTCTTACCAACTTTAGAATAGTAATAACAATAATAATAGCATAGAATATGCCCAATGCCTTGCAACCCCTTTGACCTACAAAAATAACCATAAAAATAAAACACAACCACACACTAAAATGAAAGATGCAAATTTTAAATTGATAATAGGTTAAAACATTATTGTATTCCATACACTATGGATCTTGTTTTTTTAGTCTTTGCATTTTCATTCAATTTCAATACTCTCACTGTATTTTATGTTAATTTGAAATATACTTTTATTCCTATAAAAACAATAATGATTTTTATTCAAGAAAATCACAATGCAGCATAAACGAACAAAAATATATATTGAAATTGAACACATAAAATAATATTTTTTAACTTTAGTGTAATATATCCTACAATATTAAACTAAAGAAAATAAAAGGAACTTGCCAAAAGAAGAAAAAAGGTGTATATGTATGTATTGAATTTCAAACATACATACATATATATTTATATATAACTTATCCAAGCAAGCAAGCAAACTTCCTCACTGTAATTTCCCCTTTTTCTTTTTCTTTCTTTTGGCAAGAGAGAATAATACAAAAAGCACAATTTCATTAACTTAGAAGAAAGAGAAAGAAAAAGAAATTAAAAAAAATAATAATAAAAAAAATAAAACTCAACTAGGAAAAATAGTACTATGAGAATAACAGTCCCATTGCCATGAATGTTCCTGGTCTTCACCAAATTGCCATGGCAATTCATAACCCAACAATTTCCCATCACTCCCTCCAATCACAAGATCTGGTAAATCAAACCATGTCTCCTCGTAAAACGACGTCGTTTCTGAATGACTCAATTCCTCGTCCTCCTCCGCCATTGGTGGTTTCACGGCGGCTGCCTCTGCAGCCGCCGCTTGGATGTCCTTAGCGGAGAGAGAGACAGGGCGGGGGAGTTGGTGCTTGAGTTTGGGGAAATTGAGGAATGCGTTGCGCCCTTTGATGGCAAGCGCAGCCACGTCGTGTGCACGCGCTGCCATCTCTGCGGTCGGGTATGTGCCGAGCCATATCCTTGATTTCTTCCTTGGCTCTCTTATCTCGGACACCCATTTTCCCCACGCCCTTAGGCGAACCCCTCTGTACTTTGTCGTCGAGTGAGTTGATTCGCTCTCGCTCTCTGTATTGCTCGTTGTCGTGCTCGTCGTCGTACTCCTTGGCCTCTTTCGGCTATTTTCGCCCGAAGAGGCCGAGGAAGTGGTGGTGGTGGGTGGAGAATTGTGAGAGTTTGTGGTCATTGTAGAAATGAAGAGGAGAGATTTGTTTGTTTGGTTTAGGGGGAGAGAGAAAGAGTGATGAGTTGTGTATGCATTGTAAATTGGAGACTTTGAGAGAAGAGTGTTAATTGTGTTTGGTCTTTTATGCTTTTTTTTTTTTTCTTTTTTTTTTGAAATTTTGATTTTGATTTTAATTTTATGAGGCTATGATGTGGAATATTTCTTTTGGGGGTGGGCTATAATGGGCCATATTATATAAGGTAGATTACAGTTCTCAGCAGCTAATTTTGTTTCCCATGTGGTACTACTTCAAAATAATAATTAATAATTATTTTTAATAATATTATACTATACACATTTGTATAGAGACTCCATGATTTACATTTTTCTCATGACCATAAATTTTACATTGAAATAAAGAATAAATGAAAATGTACGAAAATGTAAATATGCGAATATAATATTAACAATAAACATTTTTACTTATATACAAAGGTGAAAAATGTTTTTCTAACTTTTTTTGTAAGAAAAATCTGTGGAAATGAATATTTTATAGATATTTTACCAAATTTAATTTCTTCTGCATTTGAAACTTTTGGTTGTATCAATAATTAAGTAATAATGTTTATTCTTGTTTCTCAAAAAATAAAATAATAATAATAATGTTTATTCTTGGTCGAGAGACTTATTAAAATCAAAAGTGCATATAAACATGTCGAAATTACTAACGTTTGATTTTTTTGTTGTTTTTTTTTTCCTTTGAATTTTTTTACTTTGATTTCTCTATCTTACTTATCTTTTTAGAAATCAAACCAAAACTTAAAAATTAAACAAATAACTTTCATAAACTTATTTTAATTTTTAAAATTTAACTAAGATTTATATACTTTTTGAAGAGAAGACATAAACACTTTTTAGAGAATTGTAATGAAAATAAATTTAAATTTTAAAAATGAAAAAAAAATAATAATAATAAAATAATTATCAAACAACACCTAAAGATATTAGATTTTTAAAATTTTGGAACATTAAATCATAAGTATATTTTGGAAATGCAAGTAAATCATAAATATATCAGTTGTAATTTAAATTATTAGATAAAATTCAAGTATAATAGTTATAAATATGTTTTTCATTTGATGTGATTATCATCTATAACTATACTAAATACTTATTAGTTTATATCTATTAATAATTGATTAACAATTGATTAATGGATGTTCTAATTTTTTTTTAATATTCATAATTATTTTGTAGTATTTTAGTTCAATTATGATTTACTTGTGGTACCAACCATTTTTCAATTACTCAAGTTGCAAAATTTGTCTAAACATTAAAAATTAATAGTAAAGTTTAATCTTCTAACAACGTAGGCCATATTAGTTTTGTTGCATTGTTGCGAAAGTCAATTAGAGAAAACAATAATGATTTCAAAAAAAAAAAAAAAAAAAAAATCCTTTAGCCAATAAGAGCAGTAAATTAGCAGCATTAGTGCACCCAATGAGCAAGAGGTGTTCAAATCTCTCCACCCTCGATTGTTGTAATCTACAAATATATATAGTACTTGAAATATTAAATCTCGTCTATTTAGGCGGTCTTGACTTAAAGCCTATTTAGACGATCTTGAAGATTGAAACTGAAGAAAAGACATAAAGTCTATTTAGGCGGTCTTGAAGATTGAAGCCGAAGCTGAAGAAAAGACTATATAAGCCGAAGACTAGAATTAGAGGAACGTATGAGAGATTGTACTCCACACTAGCAAATATTCAAATTAATACAAATATGAAGATTATTTACACGTGTCTTGCATCGATATTATCTGTCAAACCTCGTGTGAACACTTGATGGTTTCTCTCCTACCACACAAACCAAATCACCACTCCAACTAAATTAGTTAGCATTGTGGTCTTAGCACAAAAAGGATTGATCTAAAGAAAAGCGTCCAAAATGTCTAGTGCTCTCAAAGAGTTTTTTGAAAACTTCTAATATTAACAATCGATAAAAAGGAACTCGAAAGTTTAAATAAAACATAGAGTTAAAAATGAGCTCTAAATTCTAATGTTTATCGGGATGAAATGTTAAATAACATATCTAAATTTAAAAGCGATATGCGAGTTATAAAAAAATTATCTTTCATTCTAGAGTTTAACATTAAATTCAAACATTTAGGTAATTAAATTATTTAATGATTTGAACTAGAAGTCGGTCTCACAAAGAAAAACAATAATAAGTAATCATTCAACTTTAAAGAAGTAAACAAATTCCTATCTGAACTTGCACGTTTAAGTTTTTAAATTCATCCAAACAATAATTTAGTCATTTTTTCATCTTTGAAGAGTTACAAGGAATGATTATGAATTTATGAAGTTTATTGATCAAATTGCTATCACGACATTTCAACTGTTTAATAATATGTTTATTCTCATTAATTATGAAGAAAAAAATATACCAAGAGAGATAAAGAATTAAACCGTTTTGAGAAAACAGTTTTTTAATATATCTGGAAGAAAACAAAATTTTTACCTTTTTCATCCAAAATTTAACCCTGAAGATATTTTTTAACATTTATTTTTAAGTTCAAGACTAATTTCGAACAAAATAGAATGTGAGCCAAATATCTATTTTTCAGGATTAAACCCACAACTGTGAAGTTAGATTGGATTATAACCATGGCTCTATTTTGTCATTGGCGATTCATTCGATGACAAGCTTTTTCCAATGTTTTTAGCCCTCAGCAATTCCTATATTATTTGTGGTGTCAATCAACCAAGCTAACACACTATCTCTTTCAATAAATGTGGACCATATTCATTTTGTTTCATTGTTGCAAAAGTCTATTAGAAAACAATAATTATTTTTGCACTACAATAATAATAAAATTATTTATGGGTTGTACTGACCAATTATTTATTTAGATTTTTTTTTTCTTTTTTTTTGAGATTACAACAATTAGGGGTAGGAGAATTATCAATAACGGCTGAGCTACTGTTCTTGTTAGTATTTATTTAGATCTTATTAATTGTTCTTTTTTAGTTCAACTATAATTAGGGTAAGAGATATTCGAATTCATGACTTATTGATCATACAAATATTGATGTCCCTAAATTACTATTCTAATTGACTATTAAATAATTTTTTAAACTTAGACATTTATGACATAATCTATCGTTTACCATTTTTAGGCGTGGTTGTAAAACAAAGCTAAGAGAAGTTTTTTTTAAAAAAAAAACTAGAAAATCAGAGCTATGCTCCCCTATACGTGGGGCCACTAGATTGTGACACCGAATAAACTGAATCTAGAAAATATTACAAATCTAGGTATTCTATGAAACATTAGCAAAACTACTTTTCATGTACTAATGGGTGATTCATTCGACGGCGAGCTTTTTTCGATGTTTTTGGCCCTTAGCAATTCCTATATTTTTTATGGTGTCAATCAACCAAGCCAACACATCATCACTTTCGATAAATGTGAACCATATTCATTTTGTTTCATATTTGCAAAAGTCTATAAGAAAACAATAATTATTTTTTGTACTACAATAATAATAATAAAATTATTTATGGGTCGTACTAAACCAATAACCGCTGAGTTACTGTTCTTGTTGACATTTATTTAGATTTTATTGATTGTTCTTTCTTAGTTGAACTATAATTAGGTACGAGATATTCGAATTGATGATTTATTGATCATAAAAATATTGATATTGCTGAGTTACTATTCTGGTTAACTATTAATTTTTTTTGTACATAATCTATCATTTACCATTTTTAGGTGGGGTTGTAAAACAAAGGTAAGAGAAGTTTTTTTTTTTTTTTGAAAACCGAGAAATTGGAGTTTCGCTACCCTATACTCAAAGCACCACTGGTTCGTGACCAAATTTAGAAAATATTTAGGCATTCTATGAAACATTAGCAAACCTACTTTTCATGTACTAACTTCAAAATTTGGATTATTGTGCAATTACATCAATACCTTCCTCATTAAATAATAATGATCATTACAATTTGACATTTCTTAATTAGAAAAGGGAAAAAAATTTCACAATTTACTCCTTCCATTTTTGCATCAATGACCCATCCTTTCTTTTATCTCTCTTTCTTTTCCTCTTTTCGTCTTTCCAAAAATTTTCAGCCACCATTTTTTTCTCTCAAGCTTTCTACACAAAAAGGCTATCTGAAGAAGTCATCCTCTTCTCCATTTGGTTCGAAAAATTAGTTTTGTGTTTAAGCTTTCAAGAATCTTTGACACTAACACTGTACGTATTTTTTTAAGAATGTTGAATTGGCTTTAACTCAGAAAATACATATTTGTTCGAGCCCCCTCGAAGACGTCGTTGATGGTGACTACCAATCTTCGTCTCACTTTTTTTAGAAACAATTGTAGCTTTTCCAGCCGCTGGTAAACGAAAGACTCGTCTGCAACTCGAGCTCCATTGGATGAATACTCCATTTGAGACGAGTCATCTTTATTTAAAAGCAACTCCTAAGTTGAAGATGAAATTATTTACAAAAATATCCGTTGTGTTTTATTATACAATATTATTCGTAATAATAATTGATACAATGTTAATATTTTTTTTATTATAGAAGTTAGAACTCGCCAACAAAATAAATATTGAATTTTAGATTAATACAGTTCTACATACTAAATAAATACACCTTATTATACTTACCTATTGATTTTATTTTTAAAGATGTACAAATTATATGATATTTAAGATAGAAATAGATCTCTTATACAAGAAAATCCATACAATAGAGATAAGTATTATAATAATACGGTCATTATTATTCTAACTTATTCATATTGTTATTAAGTATAAATATGTACAAATTCAAGGTATTTATATCTTATTGAACAATAATATACTCTTATAAATACACAATAAAAATGACTTTATTTTATTATTAATACCAGTATTAATAATAAAAATTTAAGATTACCAACATAGAGTAGTGTATAATATTACTAATACTATTACTAAGTATATGCATGTATAAATTTAATGAGTTTATGTGAAATACAATAGTTATTTATATTTATAATTAAAAGGACATTTACTAATAATACGATGTGAGTTTAAAAATACAGTCTTTATTAAAACTTCCACAAGGTTGAATTTAGGGTTTTGATTTGGTCTTCGTCATCGACTACTATGAATTAAAAAAAAAAAAAACAGTGCAAAAAATGTGTTTCAACGGTTGAATCTTCAACTTTTCGGCCTATTCCGCTACTATACCACCGAATGTACGTTGGAAACCTGGGAAAAAAAACGCGAAAATGTTGTGAGTTTAGAAGAAAATGCAAGAAATCTGTCGGAATAAATGGTTAACAACCTGGGAGATCGTATGTGAGTTCAGAAGAAAATGCAACGACAATACATTATGAGGATGATTTTTATTTTGTCGAAAAACTAGAGTTTTAAGGATTCTTTTGGTTTTTTTTTTTTTTTTTTTTGGAGAAAAGAAAGAGGGAGAAGAAAAAACTATAGGGTAAAAAATAGTTTTGGAAATTCTATTTTAGGGAAAAACATTGTTAATTAAGGAAAAGTAAATAAAGAAAATTGTTTTTCAAAAAAAAAATAAAAAATAAAAAATAAAGAAGAATGTATTAAATGTAATGAAGAGGCAAAATGATACGAAAAAGTAAGAAACTTTAAAATTAAAATAAAAAAAATTAGGAATACTAATTATTTATTTTTTTAACCTAGATTTGTAATTACTTTCTTAAATAACCTATTCAATACAGTTTTTCAAAAAAAAGAAAAAAATTACGGAAATAGAGCTATCATCTATTCCTTTAATCTGTGAATTTATTAAAGAATATATTCTTTTTTCTGAAATAGGGCTATCATCTATTCCTTTAATTTTTGAATTTATTAAAGATTTCTTTTGAAAATATTAAAGATTTGTTTGACAAGAAATGATTTTATTTTTTATTTCAACACAAGTGGCTCATAATTGACGTATACTTTTTTCTGAATTGACCACTTGTTTCACACATGTGAAATAAATATATAAAAAATTATTAAACTTTTATAGTAATAGTAGCGAGGTTGATCATAAAACGGCTACCAACACGAACGGATCCAAAGTTTAATGTTTGGGGTATCGATATTTTCTTCCTACCTTTGCGAGTGTGTGTATGTATACTTCAACTATTTTTACGAAATAAACTTCGTGATTTTACAAAATTTGGTTGTTCATAAAATCTGTAGTAAATTAATTGTTAGGTAGACGGTGACCATGAATTGAA
>JBBMKA010063402.1:0-10471 GCA_037833695.1 Sechiopsis laciniata
TATATATAACAATATTGGAGGAAGGGGATTCGGACCTGTAACATTATGATTACTAGGTCGTACAAGACGTCATTAGAACTCTGCTCTGGTTGGCAAAAAAAAAAAAAAAGAAGAGTTACATTGAAATAGAAATTACATTTTCAAAATCTACCACCCCAAATATTGTTGAATTCAAAATAATGTAATTAATTTCAATAAATGAAAATTTAGTTTTTGAAACTGCTCTCAAAATCTTTATCTTCTTCCTCTCCACATTCTTTTTTAACTAATAAATAATAATAATAATAATAATAATAATGAAAATAAAGTATAAAATAGTTAAGCTGTATTGTTTTGTTGTGTGATGTTCAAGTTTTACCAAGTCCTTCAAAGTAGTCATAAATTTAACCTCCAACTTTGATTTATTTGGTAAGTTTTAACTATTTTATAGAGTTTATTTAATTCATTAATTTTTATAAGTAACATTTATTAATAGATTAAGATGAATGCCATTCAATTAACCAAGGGAAAATTAGGTATTAGCTCGATTGTTCCACAAAATCATTGTCAAAATGGTAGATAGACTTAAACTAAGGCCAAACTCACATATATACCTAAAAAAAGGTTAAGGGTAGGTGTCACAAATTTCTTTCCAAGTTTCTATATATCCTTTGGAAAAAGTGGTCTCATTATGAAAATATCACAAAAATCAATCCATTTATTACACCCATGTGGAATATGGGAGAATGAAGTAAAGACTCACACACTTGCAAAAAGAAAAAAAAAAAAAAAAAAAAAAAGTCAATCTTCCATTGTTCAACAAAACCTTTCATTTTCAACTCACAAAATCCAAGTTGCTATCAAGAATTTTTAGGGTTAATGCCAATTCTCTGTCTTGTGCAAATTTAGAAACATGTAACTCTCTTAGAATCCAACAATAATTGTTCTCTTGACATCCTCATATTCCATTTTGATCTTTACATTATATATTAATCTAGTAATAAGATAGATTTATTTAATTATATGTCTTGACATTCTAATAAGATTTGAACATATACATAGCGTTATATATCTACATGTATTTTTTTGTCAAATTATTGGCTTGAAATCAAGTCAAATTGATATTTGTTGTTGAAATATTGTATGGGGTTGATTGAACTCTTTTATATTATAAGTGTGAGGCATCTTCTTAATTATTTGAATGTATTCATCCCCATTTCAACACGCTCGACACGACAATAGGTTTACATCTAAACTTTGCCTGCGAATCATAAAATATTTTACATGCTTAATGTTCATAAATCTTATACATAATAAAATATTGACACCTTAATTTTATTTATTTTTTCGTAAAAAAATGGTAATGATCATACTTCAAATTTAAGAAATTAAATGAATATTTTTTAAGAGGTGTTTGAAGCAAGAAGAATAACTAGGAAGAATAATAATTATGGGAAAAATAGAAGAAGAATAATTATAAAAAATAATTATTTATATTTAAGAGAAGAAAATAATTGGGGAAAAATAAAATAAAATAGTGAATATATATAAAATAAAAATGGTTATAACTAAAACAAAAAATGGTTGTGTGAAGTATAAAATATAATTATTGATAGAATAAAAAATAACTTATAAAAATGAAATTATGAAAGGAAAATATAATAATAATTATCAATATTCCAAAAATGTAATATTATTGAGGATCATTCTTTTCATGGTAAATCGTTAAAAAAAAAAATGTTAACATTATTAAAAATTAAGAAAAGTCGGCAACGAGAGAAAAGGAATGTCATGCTCAAGAAATTAACACCGACCATGGCAAGCACTGTAAATTACAAAGAAATAATGGTCAAACAGGTTACCTCAAATTATTGAGTGGGAATGCAACTTGAAAAATGTGGCTATTTATTTTTATTGTTTTTCATTTGGAGAAAAATAAAAAGTAACAAAAAAGTCTTTTCGGTCATGTCAAATAACAATAAGGAATAAGCGTTTTGAGGATTAAAACCCAGTTTACCCCCTAATTCTTTTTAGCACACAAATATTTTTGAGGTGTTTGTTTATCCCATAGAACAAATATTTAAAAAGAGTATTTATTAATTATTCTCAAAAAAAAAAAATCATATTCAACTATATTTTTACTCAAAATTATTTAAAATAATTTTTTTTATTTTTTACCATTCATTTCTATTCATTATTTTTAACTCTAGAGAATAATTTATTTTTAATTATTAATTTTTCATCTTTTTTTTAACTATTTAAAATAATTATTCATTTTAAATTTATATCCAATAATCTAACTTTCATAAAAACCACATTTAAACAACTTTTTTTATTACAACTCTATTAATTATGAGATCTTTTTCATTAAACAAGCTACTATATTAATGTCAACAATAATTCGGTAATATCAGTTTAAAAAAAATATACAAAAAAAATCAACAATTTCATCATGAATTTAAATATCTCTTCTTCAATTATATTAAACTAAAAAAAACTTATATTATTAACGAAATATAAAAGCATCACTAACGTATGTATGATTAATTGATAAACTTAATCGGTAAGTGATCATAAGCGATAATAATTATTAAGAAAGTTTTATTAAAATTATATCTAAAAAATAAGCATTAAACTTTTTATAAGAACTAATATAGAATTTAACTTTTTTTTCAGAAGTATTTTTTTAAAAAAAATATAAACTCCTTTAGGTTTTTTTTTTTTTTTTTTTTTTTAACGTTTAGTTAATTTAATTTAATTTATTTTTTGAAAATGTAGTTTATTTAAATTTTGACACACGTGAATGTGGAAAGAATTTTTTCTTATGGACATATGTGATATAATTTGGTTATACATAAATTTGATATAAATAAAAATTGAAATAAAAAAATTTTTTAAAAAAAAGCATTTTATGTTCTATCGTACAAGTATTTCTCTTAAAATTTTATTAACAACATAGGAGGTGTTTGTATTCTCAAAAAACCAAAAAAAAAAAAAAAAAAGTTTTGGATGGAGAGTTAATTTGATGAGTTATTTAGGGCAGGTTTGTTAGATTATAACAATTAGAGATATGAATTTGAACCTATAACCTCTTGGTCACTAGATATTCACTGATGTCGTTGAGCTACTACTCTTGTCGACGAGTGATTTATAGTAGTTAGAAAATGGAAATTATAATTAAAAAACTCAATTGGTTGTGATTTTTATGTTGAGAAGTTAGAGAATAACTTGTTCAGGTGTGAATTTAAAATAAATAGTTATTTTGAGTAGTTAAAAAATGAATTATTAAAAATGAATTGTTTTGAAAAATTATTATAAATGAGTGTTAGTATTGAAAAGTTATTTTGAATAATTTTAAGTAAATTTTTAAAAATAAAAAATTATTTTAAATAATAAAAACGAACAACTATGTTGAGGAGTTACAAAAATTCGATTGGATATATTATTTTTGAAAAATAATTAATAAATATTCCTTTTAAATGTTTCCAGGATGGTTTTAGTAATTTCAGATTTGTGAGTCAAAAAAAGCAGCGGGGTAAGGTTTTAGATTTGTGGGTCCCACCAAATATCTCTCACTAGATTTTATCGCTTTTTAAAATTTTTATTTTCTTTTTTTTTTAACATTTCTCCCCTCTTTTTGACGCAGCTGAGAGTGACTTTCACGAAAAGCACTTTTATTATTATTATTATTTCTTCTTTTATTTTTTTCCCCTATTTTCTTTTTATGAAAAAATATTTTCACCCTTTTAAATTATCTACGAATGAGAGCGAATAAATCAGTTTAAGTAGTGAGAATATTTCCACAGAAAAAAAAAAGAAGTAAATTCCCATTTTATTATTTATCTTTCACCTGGTTGTAAAATTTGTTTTATTTTTGTTTGATGACTTCAATTGTATTTTAACGGATTACTTATATGATAATTGAAGTATTATTCTTTTATATATATATATATTACTAACCTAAACCTATCCATACAATATTTTTTATATTCTTTCTCATTTTCTAAATTATTACTCCATAATCTAATAATATTTTTTTTTTGTTATTAAATTATATAGAATAATGCTTTTTCCAAAACTTTCATGATTGAAACATTAATTTTAATCCTAAGATGTTTTCAATTTGTTTTTTTATTATCGTTATTATTACTTTTGAAAATGTAATTATGATATATCTATTCCAAATAAAAGGATGAAAGTTACAGATAAAATAAAAAATCATGAAAAGAGAAATAGATAAAATAGTTCACAGTTATTAAGGTTGAACTTGCATGAAATTCAACAATTTGAAAGTTCCATGGCTTCAGAAAAAACATCACAATGATTGAAAGTTCCTTTTTTTACAAGTTTTTTTAAAAAAATAAAAATAAATATTCCAATACAAGTCGGTCAATACCAGAGCTATAAATTGAAAATTTGGAATCACTTTGAAAACATTTATTTTATAAAGTATAGTAACAATGGTTTTGCTAATTTTTTTATCATCATATTACTATTTGTTTTCTTTATTTTATTTGTAAGTCAATTTAAATGTTGTAGGTTCAAATATACTAACCCCAATTATTATTATTGAACTAAAAAAAAAGACTGTTTTTCATATTTAGTGGCTAAATTTGAAAAGAAATTTTCAAAACCATAATATTAAAAAGTATTACAAAAAGTTGAACCTTAATTAAAAAGAAATATTTAGTACCATCAGCTTAATATTTAAAAGCATAAACACTATCAAACTTTTCTATGGAAAAAAACTTTATCAATCCAAGTCTCATTTGTTGGTTTTTTATTTTAAAAATGAAGGATACTCACTTAAATAATTTCAACCTGGATTTTCACATTTTCTTAAAGACCAAATATTTAACACATTCGGAAAATAAAAATAAGGTCATTAAAATGAAGTTTTTTTTAATTTTTTTAATTTTTAACAACGTAAAAAAATTAATTAAAATTTAAGAAGGTTCACCAATGTTTAATAAGATGACCAATACGAATTGTAGTTTTAACAAAATTTAGAAGGAAAAAGCAAGATTGAAAATGGAAAACTAATAAATAGGAAATAAAATCAGACAAAAGGAATGGTGAAAACAAAGAGATGATTAATTGTTTCCTAATTGAGGTGCAAATCGACCAAACAAAGTGCATGCTATAAAATAATAATTAACATAGAAACATTAGGACATTGACCCGTGATTAATCCTAATCAATTAATACTGATAATCCGACATTATTCTATAAAGTTCCATGTTTCAAATTAAACTCTAATTTGGAATAATGATAATGGAATTAAGAAGAAGAAGACAAGGAGTGATTAATGAGAAAGAAAATTTGTTCAAGTGGGTCATTATCGATGATAATTAATGATTAAAAGGTGGGTTTAGCAATTAATGAAACATTCTTAAGATTATCACCCTCCAAAAAGAAAGCAAAACCATGCATGCCGGAAAAAACATCAACAAAACCCACAAAAACATATCAATTAGGGTTGGACTTTGACTCTTTTTTTTTTTTTTTTTTTTAAAGAATGATTATTTTTATTAATAATTTTTTCTCCTTTTTTTTCTTTCTCTCCCATGGCCATTGGGGCCAAACAAAAAGTAACAGTGTTGACATTTGCTTGATCATGTTTTGGGTGACATAAGAAAAGAGTTTTATTTAGCATTGTTCACTTTTTTTTTAATGTGGTGTTTTTTTGCCCACCATTTTCTAATCATTTTTGTATTATGGCTGCCTACAACCTATAGTGTGTAAAAAGGGTCCTCGCAATCCTTATAAAAAATCATTGTCCCTCTTGATTATACCAAAGGATAACTTATTTATTCTAAGCTTGGATATATATATATAAATATATATATATAACAATTGATATTATAATATTCAATTGAGAAGTTGATAATACCATTTAGTTCTCGAAACTCATTTATTGAGAAGTTGTAAAAAGAAATATATGTAAATTATCACTAAATTTTGCCCATGTACGTTTCTTCATCAAATTCCTTGAAAAAGAGAGAAAAGAAACCAAAGTATTATTTCAAATAACGTGTCAAAGTTCTTTAATTTAAGGCAAATTTATATGACTTGTCAAATCTAGAAATAATTATAAATAGGATAATTTTTTATAAAAAATTTACAAATATAGTCATTGATATTAATGAGTATTGTCATATACTTTCTGATAATATTGTATTATTGAGTATTTATAATAAAGTAAATGCATGTATATTAAAATTTGATTATATTTTTAATTATTTTATGAGAAGAGATCCTTCAATATAATTTTCCTTAAAATTTTCCTTAATTTAAAAATGAAATAGTTTTTTTAATGGAAATTTAATTTAATTAGGATTTTAGGATTTTTTTTTTTTTTTTTTTTTTTTTTTGAAGTAATGGAAAATTCCATTAAAAAGATAAATTTTTTCCTTTTTCAAACGATTAAAAAATACTACATATTCATTTGGTAAGAAAAGTATGTAATTAGCATATAAATACAACCTTGTGACTCACAAAGAAAATAAAATAAAGATTTCCTATTTGAAATATGGTTACAATGATTATAATATTTAAAATGATTTCAATATAATATCCTCCTAAAGAGAATCTTGATCTTTTCTGCGATTGATATACAAATGTTACGCTTAGTCAAACGAAAACTAAATGTGAAGAAATGAAATTGCATTATTGTTTGTTGCCCAACCATATGGGAAAGTTAAAGATTTGAATATTTAACATCCTTGCTAAAGTTATAATGATTTAACTAATTTGAGTGTAAAGATGGGCAAAATTACAACAAAAAATTAATAAAACTTTTAGGGATAAAGATCTTTTATGGATCTTCACATTTATATCATATTGTTTATTTTGAACATAAACTCTCACATGACTTTGTTATAATTATAGAAAAAGATTTCATTTCCATGAATTAATTTTCATTTCTAGTTGATGCTTGTCAATGAATCAAACCTTTTGATTGCCAACACATTAAATTTAAGATTTTTTCTAAAACTAAGTCACTTTGTTACCGACAACGATTTTTTATGGAGCTCGTCCACTTTAAACATAAATGGCCATGATTTTGTTTTTTGTTTCACTAAAAATGCCTCAAGCTAATCGAGATTACTATCCATATTTTTAAATTCATAAAATTTTCATTATCTATAAGATGTGGGATAACGATCGAATTTCCAACAAAAACAAAAGCCTTATTCATCAAACAAAGTCGTTATTATGTTCACAAGAATTACTAATCATGCTATGTAGTATATATGTTTGTTTTTAACTAATTGTTAGAGAAAGAAAAAACTTAAGTGTTACAGAACGCAAAGCCCAGGTTCAACTTTAGTAACAAAGCCATTATTTGTTGGCCAAATTAACTTATTAAATTACAAATTTCCTCTTTCATGTGGATTCTTTTTTTTTTTTAGAAACCGGGAATTCATGTGGATTATTAAATTATGAATGTTTGTTTAAGCTAAATCTCTCCGTGACAAAGAAATTGAGGTCCAAGTAAGAATAAATAAGATGGTTCAAATCACAAACCTTTAAATTGCTAATACATTCGATATACTCATTTTAATATAAAAGTTTAATTAATATACTTGTTTATGGAGGACCCACATCAAAATACAAATCATTAGGTCTCTTAAAGCATTGCTTAATTGAGCTTTTTTGTCAAGCTTGGTACTAATGTATTCATTTAAACCCTAACTTTGGAGATTGTTTAACTTTAATTCATTCCAACCCCACTTTAATTATATATACCAGTATACCATACTTCATTTTTCGCTCCTAATTTCCACCCCTTTTTTGAGATTGTTAAGTGGAAATGTGAAAGAACTTATTCTTAAATCAAAATTATAAAGGAAAAGCTTTGTAACTATTATTATTTTATAACAATAATAATAATTATATACATATATATAGTTTAAATCGTTTAATGACTTAAATATCTTCAATAAATGTCGAATGAATTGGTGGTGGTATGTTGATTATTTGATTGGTAATAATTCATTTCAACTTCACGATCATGATTTCTACTGAAATGTCAAATATGTATTAAGAACAAGTTTAAATAAATTTAGCATAAACTTTAAAGGTTGTATTTCAAATATATAAGATTTGGGTTATTGAGAATATGTATGATATATAATATTATAATTGAGAAAAGCACACTTTGAGGAACATGTGGAATTATAGTGTGGGCCATAAGGAGCAAATACTTTAAGATAAAACTAATATGGGTGGAACAAAAAACTTTTCCTTTTAAGTCTTTCAAGTTGGCATATTACTTAAATTTTGATATACATTTCATTAACCTCCACAAACAAAAAGCTCTTTGATTTTCAAACTGAGAAAAAGAAGTGAGAATCTGTTTATCATTCAACACAAAATCCCTTCATTCTTCCCTCTTTTTGGAAAAAAAAATTCTATTTTGTTCAAAGCTGAGTCATTAAATAGACTTTCATTATGAAGGAATACAGTACCCATTTAGAAAAAGAAAAACTAAAAACAATTAATTTACCTAAAAAATAATTAGTCTGAGATTTTAGCCAGGAATATAAGAAAGGTTAGAAAAGCATATAAACTGAACCATTGGTAATTAACCAAGTTTGGATATTGTGACATATATATGTATAGCAAAAAACACTTTAAACGATTAAACTAGGCTCAAAAGATGGTATGGTACATTTGTTTTGTTCAATAGTTTTAATATTTTCTTAGTTCAACAATATTTGAGATAGAAAATTTGAAAGCCGTAATTTATTGATTATTGAGTCATATATTATGACAATAAAGTTAGGTTCTTTTTTACAATAATTCTAATGTTCAATCAATTGATTAGGTTTTTGTTCACCACTTATTGGTCAAGTTTTGATCTATTTAAAAATAGTCGTTTTTTTTTGCCAAAAAATGACTTTGGTCTTAAAATTAGATGATGGAATGCATCTAAAATGAAAACTTGAAAATTGCCCCAAAGAAAAAAATAATGAAGCATAAGCAGGCCAGGGGTTGGGCTGAAACTATAAAAAACTAATGGGCCTGGGCTCAATTTGGATGGACTTAGAAAAATAATGAGCCCTTTGAAGGTAAGGCCTAACTTGAGACTCCCATGACATTTTTGGTCACATACATTTTTGTTCCAAGTTTTATGAACATGCATCAATTTTATTCTTTGTGTTATTGAGTTCTTATTAACAATGAATGTTAAAAGGAATAATATATGATATGTATAGGGTTTAGGTCAGTAGCATGCTTAATTATATGTTTAATTTAATAAATGTTATGTAGAAATTTATTAAATCATATGCATACGAATATTCCCTCGAGTTCTTACTTAAGTTTTGTCCCATTGTTCGCGGCCTGTAGCATGCTTGATAAATTCATTTTCTTCCACAAATTTCTCAATTCTAGCCTTCTAGGTAAAAGTTGAGGAATTTGTTATAAATAACAAATTCTAGTATCTCTATTTTATTTGTAACAACTTTTTAAAAATATTTTAAATATAAGAAAATATGAAATATTTGATTAGGTTGAAACTTATCAGTTTCAAATTTCACTTTATTGAAAATTGTTAGTTGAAATCTATTAATTTCACTTGTTTAATGTTACTGAATCCATTTTTTTTTCCTCCTCTTTTATCTATCTAGGGATAAAAGTCTTTTTTTTTCTTTTTTTTTTTTTTTTTTAATATGTGTGAGGTTAGTTAATGACATTATGGAATTCGAAAACAAAAGATGATCTAGAAAGATTACATTTTCAATTAGATATGAATCTATTAAAAGCTCAACCATGAATCCATTTGAATTCTGTTTAGCCTACAACAACTACTTCTCACGGGAGTAACATTTTTATAAGCACCCTCACACCGAAGTACTTTATTAGGCTCATCCTTGAATTCACTATAACTATTATAAAAATATTTTTTTAATCCTTAGGTTTTTTATATTTTTATTGGGTCCCTATATTTCAAAATTAAAACACATTTACCTTGATACTTCAATAATTTTCAATTTTAATCCTCTATTAATTTCGTCTTGTTTTTTGAGTTTCCTTTTTTCCTTGATAGATAAAGTTTTTGTCAAAATCAAAATAATTGCATCATCAATTTATTGAAACTTAAATTAATTTTGTTATTATTGTAGTCAACATTTCATTGCATCTCAACAATTAAAATTAAATATTATTAAAATGCTAGGGATAAAAGTCTTTGTTTTTTTTTTAAATATATGTGAGGTTAGTTTATGTGCACTTCATCTATTATCACGAGATATATCGTCTGATCCTGTAACATTTAGATGTCAAGAAATTCACAGAAAATTAATTCTTGAATATGTGATTATGATAGATTTAACTCATTATATGGTTAGTTCCCTAAGATCCTCTTATTATTTAGGGGGAAGAAGTCTGCAATCAAAGTGGATGCTTGTTCTTAGGGGAACTCCATAGGCAGTTTAGAATCTCTTGTGCTTGCTCATTGTAAGCCTTATGATGTGTACATTAA
>JBBMKA010063423.1:0-17015 GCA_037833695.1 Sechiopsis laciniata
TGAAATATATATTATTATTCTGGTTTTTGGAAATCTGTTAAATATTTGAGTTTGAAGAATGCTTTCAGGTTTGCAGGGATAAGTTTACAGGAAAATTGTGAAATGAATATTTTAAATTAAAAAAAAAACATATGATTACTTGACGTTTACTAGGTGTCAATCAATACCTACATTTGACGGTTTTTAGATGTCAACTAATATCTTAAACATGACGGTCCACAGCTGTCAAACCACCCACTATACTTGACGCTGTTGCAGTGTCAATGATCAAACTAAGCTTGACGCTTTACGACTGTCAACCTACTTATGTATTTGATAGGTATTGAATGTCAACTATATATATAGTTGACGGTTAACTGACCGTCAAGTAAAGATACATTACTTGATAGCAGTATAGTTGACGTTTGGAAAACCGTCAAGTAACGTTTTAGTTGACATTCACCAGGCTTCAAGTAATGTCTTTTTTGTAGTAGTGTCTATAAATAGAAGCCCTTCATCTTCATTGAAGCCCATCCTCTATTTTTCGGAGAGATCTTCCATTTTCTAGAGAAATCGTCTAGCTTTTCTTTCCGGCCAAATTTCCTTAGCTTTAGTTCTTAGCTATAGTTGTTTTTCTATTTTTAGTTGCTTAGAAGTTTAGCTATAGCATAGTCGTAGTTAGCCAGAGTTGCAGAGCATAGCCTAAGCTAGGTTCAGAGTTGTTGTTTTGTGATTCCGACAAGGCTTCTTCTAAACTTTGTTTCTTATTTTCTTTTATTTGCTTTATTTTTTCTTTATCATAGTTTTATAAGCAACGTTGTAATTTTATTATTCGAATGAAGATGAGCTTTGGTTTTTACTTTGCTTTGAATGTATTTATCATCATGAGTAGCTAAGTTTATCATTTGAAGAAAGTAGGCGAGTAGGTGTATTTCGCTTAAGCGAAGATGTAGCAAGATGTCAAACTATTATGCATGTTGTGTTAAACTTATTATACATTTCATCTGAAAAACCATTTGTATTAGCTCTATTTCACTTCGAGAGAATATAAATAAAGCGAACTTGCATGCATAACATTAGGACTGCTACGCTTTGCTTGCTAATTAAAGAACACTTAGAGATAAGGTTTGCCTAATGCTAATTGCTTAGTTAATTGTTGTTTGAGTTCGAGAGAACCGGACTAGAAGCTTGAGAGAGCCAAGAGTAATACATCAGTAGTTCGTTTCTTAGCATAATGCTATTTCGCTTTAGCACAATACTCCGAAAAGTCCTAGCCTCCTTCCAATACCTTTAACCTAATTAAAGTTAGTTCTTCATCTTAGCATTTTACTTACCTTGTCTTTTGTGCCTTGCATTTATTTTACTTTAGCCAAGTAATTTCGCTCTAGAAAAGTTATTTTGCTTTAGTAAACTTTATTTCAGTAATCTTAGTTTAGCCTCATCACAACAATTTCCCCCTGTTACCTCAACTCTCTGAATTTCGATTACGTGTGATATTAATCACTAATCCCTGTGGAGCTGACTTTTACTTACTTTAAAACTTGTTACAACAGGGCTGTGTATACTTGCACATTCTTGGGAGATTGCACACATTTCGTTTAATCAGAGTAGAGATTTCGCTTAGGCGAAATCAGAACTTCCACGTTATTATTCTCTTTCATTTATTATTATTTCATAATTGTAGTGTGTCGATTTTTTCCCAACAAGTTTTTGGTGCCGTTACCGAGGATTAGTGTCATTAATTTTTGTTCAAGTGTCGTTTTGAGAGTAGTGCTTAATTTAAACAATTAGCAATTGATTTTTACCTCTGTTGTAGGTGTTACATCTGCGGAGTTGAAGTTCATAGTTAATTTTTTGATCGAGCAAAGCAAATTCTTGGAAAATTGAAGAAGGATGGATGACTATCAAAGTGAATTTTATAACTTCATCTATCCTAATTAGTATGTTGAAGAAACGTTTGTTCTGCAAAATCAACCATGGGACCCCAATTTTTCACCCAACCATATTCGCGAAGAAAAAATTTTTGCTATGCCACACTTCGCCCAAGGTAATCATTTCTGGGAGGAGCCAATTTCAGAATTCGCTTGGCATGAGAAGAATGTTTCCATGTTTACCCCAATGAGCTTTCAAAGTCGTGATTTTTGTGGAGACAACCACGTTTGCAAGAATGGCCCTGAAAATCCTGATTCTACTGTGTATGAAAAGCACATGCAAAATTCTATACACATGAACTATCCCTATTCAAATGCCTATGATTATTAAGGAATGAGCCATCCATTTGAGTTTGGTATTCAGCATCAGCAAGGATTCGGGCATCACAATGCAAATCTTGAATTCACTTTTTCGGATTATGCTTCAGCTAGTGCTCAAGCGAATCCTCATTTTGCTAATGATTTTGAAATCCCCTTGGAAAGCTTAATTAGGGAATCCATAGCAGAGAATGACTTTATCTTTCACCCCCATCAAGCCTCATATCCTGAGTTCGCTGATAACTCTCAAGTATTGAGAGTAATTGTTGTAGTATTGAGAATATTCTAAGTAAATTCCCTGATTTGATAATATGAATTGAGAGAAATTGTTGAGATTTAGAATGCTTTAGCAATTTGTTAAGTTTTACAATTTTCCGAGTACAACAGGTTTTCCAGGGATTTTGTAGCATTTGTGCATGAATGTGTGAAATAATAAGATGATAAATGCAAAATTCTGATTACTTTAAATTGCTATAACATTCAGGTCCGCAAAGTGCTGTTAAGCTGGAGCATTATTTGGAAGCTAAGTTGAAGAAAACGAAAATGGCGTGACTATTCTGGAAAGGACACGTATCGTACATCTGTGAAGGGCGATGATTACAATGTTGGAGCATCTCAATCTCAGCCATTGATCAATTAGGAGGGAGCAATTGGGATGAGTATTTAAGTTCGAGCGCATTTAAACTCAGCAACTTTTCTCATTTTTTCGATCCTTTGAATTTTCGTTTTGAGAGCATTTTTTTTTTCCAGCATTTTCAAATTCTAGCGCAGTCGTTTTAATTCTTGTAAGTGCGTTCAAGCTACCTTGGAGTTTTTTTCAAATTCAGTTTGAATTAGGATTTTTTATTGATTTGAAGAGCATTGCAAAGTAGAGCAGAGGTTCAGTTATGAAGCAATCATCGATTCGAAGATCGCAACAGGCTTTCTCTTCTCTATGCTTTCTGATCACTATTTACTTGAATTCTACATTTATTGAACCTTTGTGAATTGATTTAGCATTTCTGCGAGTTTATATGATGACTGATTACTCTGTTTTTGAATTTACTGTTGTTTCGATTGTTAATATGAGTAGCTAAATTTCTAATCGGAAGGATTAGGTAAGTAGGAATGAAATTGCAATTGCATTGAGTAAAAAGATGTTGAATTATGTATCCATGCTGTGTTAATTCCAAGTATGTTTCATCTGATCAACCATTCATACTTGCTTTATTTCGATTTCGAGAGGAACCCGATAGAATGGACTTGAATAGGATCACATTAGGTTTGTTGAAGTTTCTTGCAATTTAAAGATCTGTTAGAGATAACGATTTCACTAATGCTGTTGACTCTGTTTATAATTGAATGTTGTAACCTTGAGAGAGAGCAGAGTAAGAGTAAATTAGGAATTCACTTCTTACCATTAAACCTTAATGCTGAAGCAATTTCTTCTAAAAACACCTAATTCATTCCGATATTTGAACTTGACTGCTTATTCCATTTTAATTCATTTACGTTACTTTACTTTTACTGCAATATTGTTCAAGCATTTGATATCATCCTTTGCTTTAGCAGATTCAATAGTTAATCACTTCACAACATTATTTCACTCCCACATATTCTTATTCGGAAGGAGTTGAAAATTAACACCAAATCCCTGAGGAGATGACCTTTGAGAGAGTAAAACTTATTACAACAATGACTGTGTACACTTGCACATATTTGCTCAAGAACTTTTACATTTTAAGTTGAATAATTATTATAGCTTATCTTGAGTAAAATTCGGTCGTGTTGTTTGAAACCGAACAAGTTTTTGATGCCGTTGCCGGGAATTTGTGTCTGTTTAATTTTCATTTTTGAAATTAGTTTGAGAATAGAGTGGAAATGTTGAAGCTAATCAACTAATCTAGTTTATTTTGCAGGAACATTTTTGTGTATGGTTAGAAGAACAATCGATATTAAAATTAATCACGAATTAGAAAGAACATTGCATAGAAGGATCAGAAAAAATAGAAGAATGGCAGCTAGACAAGAGCAAGAACATCACGAGCAATACAATCCTTCGGCTAGAGCAAATTGAGTTGATGAGCGACAGGTTGATCCAATCGTTCTTGCGAATGATCGGGACAGAGACTTACGAAACTATGCTACGCCAGATGTAGCTGATTTACAAAGAGCAACTATTTGGCCAGAGATTGTAGCAAGATCATTTGAGCCTAAACAATTATGTTTTTTATGCTGCAAAATATAGGTAAATTTCTAGGATTGGCAATAGAAGATCCACATCAGCATTTACGAGCATTTATGAGTGTGTGTGACTCATTTAAGATTCCAGATGTGACGCAAGATGACTTGAGGTTAAAACTTTTTGGGTTTTCTCTGCGAGATAATGTGAAAGCATAGTTAGATAATCTAGAGGATGAAGATCTGACAACATGGAATAGTGTGGCAGAGAAGTTTTTATTGAAATTTTTTCCTCCGACTAGGAACATAAAGATCAGAAACGAAATGGTGTTTGAGCAAAGAGATGATGAATCATCGATCACTGAAGCACGAGAGTGTTTTAAAGCATTATTGAAAAGCAGTCTGCACCATAGTATACCTTACTATTTGCAGATAAAGCATTTTTATTATGGATTGGATCATAATTCACAATTGATTCTAGATGCTTCAGCGAATGGTGTCTTATTGAAAAAAACCTATAATCAGGCACGTGAGATAATAGAAAATATAGCACAGAACAACTGTCAATGGAGAAATGTCAGAAGATCACGAAATAGTGCAGTTGGACGACTTGAAGTGAATGAAGCAAGTGCATTGAGTGCACAAATAATGGATGTGACAAGTTTGTTGCAGAACATGCAGAGTCCAAGTCAGGGAGTTGCCCAGTGAAAAATGTTAGTCTGTTACAGAATGCGACAGCAGTGGGACAAACAATGATGGAAACATGTGTAGTATGCGGGGATGCGCATACTTATGAATTTTGCTCACACAACACATCATCAGTGTGTTATGTAGGAAATGTGCAAGGGACTCGACGGTTCAATCCATACTCGAATACTTACAATGCGAGAACAAAATATCATCCAAATTTTTTGTGGAGTAATCAAAATAATGTAGCAAATCCAAGTACTCAAGGTTACATACAACCAAGGGTAGGATGAGCTCAACCAGGATTTAATGCACCCCCTATACAGTATAACCAAGGACACAATGCTTATCAGAATAATCAACATCAAATAGGAGGAATGCAACAACATCCACCTGGAAATTCGATGGAAAATATGATGAAAGCCTTTATGAATAAAACAGAAACAGTGCTCCAAGAACAGCAGGCAGTAATGAGGAATCTAGAAATTCAAATGGGACAGTTGGCCAATAAGTTAAAACAAAGACCAGTAGGAAGATTTCCCTGATACTAAAGTCCACAGAAGAGAAGGAAATGAGCAAGTTAAGTTTATTAATCTTGTTGAAATTTGTGAAAGCAAAACCACTAAAAGGGAGGATAACCTAGAGGAAGCTACAAGGATGGATAGTGAAGAACAAGAAAATGTGCCTTGCGAAGAAGCAATCGCAGATATAACACCTTATGGAGTGAACAACATCTCAGTGACAGAACAGAAAAACCAGAAAGAAATTACAGATAGTTCAAATAGAGTTCATGAGAAAAGAAAAGGTAGTGAGGAAGTTAAGTTTACATCACCTCCTCCACCATTACCTAAGAGACTTAAGAAAAGGAGACAAGATGTGAAGCAGTACGAGAAATTTGTAGATATCCTAAGTGAAATATAGATAAACATTCCATTGTTGGAAGTTTTGAAATAGATGCCTAATTAAATGATGATAGAAACTTTGGCAAGTATGCATTTTGACCCTCTTAATATTGAAGACAGAAAAATTTCATCTACTAAGCCATCAATTGTACAACCGCTAGATCTTGGATTAAAGATTTTGTCAGAGCATTTGAAATATGCATACTTAGAAGATCGAGAAACATTGCCTATCATCATTTCGGCCAAGTTTGATGCAAGAAAGGAAGATTTGCTATTAAACTTGCTAAAACAGAATAAAAATGCAATAGGATGGACCTTAGCAGATCTTAAAGGGATCAACCCTTCTTTTTGCATGCACAAGGTCAACTTAGAATATGACAGTTTTAGATTTACAGAATCGCAAAAGAGGCTGAATCCTGCAATGAAGGAAGTAGTTAAGAAAGAGATAATCAAATGGCTAGATGTGGGAGTAATATACCCAATCTCAAACAGTAGATGGGTTAGTCTAGTTCAATGTGTGCCTAAGAAAGGAGGTATGACAGTGATCACTAATGAAAAGAATGAATTGATACCCACTAGAACTGTGACTGGCTGGAGAATTTATATGGACTATAGAAAGTTAAACAAAGCCACAAAAAAGGATAATTTTCCTTTGCCATTTATAGATAAAATGTTGGATAGATTACTAGACAAGAGTACTACTATTTTCTAGATGGTTACTCTGGATACAATCAGATTACTATAAACCCAGCAGATCAAGAAAAGACCACATTTACTTTCCCATTTGAATATTTGCGTTTAGGAGAATGTCATTTGGGTTATGTAATGCGTCAGCAACATTCCAACGATGCATGTTAGCAATTTTTTCTGACATGATAGAGCAGAGCATGGACGTCTTTATGGACGATTTCACGGTATTTGGAAGAACATTTGAAGCATGCTTGAGTAGCCTCAGTAGAGTGCTGAAGCAATGTAAGGAGACAAACCTAGTATTAAATTGGGAAAAATGCCATTTTATGGTAACAGAAGGGATAGTGCTAGGGCACAAAATATCAAATATTGGAATGGAAGTCGACAAAGCCAAGGTAGAGGTTATTGAAAAATTAGAACACCCCACAAATGTCAAAGGTATCAGAAGTTTTTTAGGCATGCAGGTTTCTATAGGAGATTTATTAAAGATTCTAAAAAATCTCAAGACCATTGTATGAATTGCTTAAGAAGGATCGAGAGTTCAAGTTTGACGAAGCTTGTAAAGCATCATTTAATTTGTTGAAGACAACATTAATAACTGAGCCTATATTATGTACACCAGATTAGAACAAATCCTTTAGCATTATGTGTGATGCTAGTGATTATGCAGTAGGAGCGATGCTAGGCAGAAGGAGACAAATTAATTCATCCAATTTACTATGCCAGCAGAATGCTGAATGATACTCAGCGAAATTACACAACTACAGAATGTTGGCTATTTGGCCCTATCTCAAATTAATTAATTTTAATTAATTAATTAATGTTTTGATAATAACAAACCTGATCTTATTTACAAACGATTATGAAGTTTTAAGATGTCCATAGTGTAGTGCTCGAAACAAGGATTCCAACGCAAGTTGAATTACTTAAATCGGAGTTGAAACGAAGAAGTTATGGTCGAAACAAGTTTGAACGAGAAAATCCCGAGATGGTGACGTGGTAGCTGAGTGTGCATCATGGACCATCTAGAAGTTGACATGTGGAGCTTTGGATAAAGTAACAAATGGTGGTTTTTGATTTGTTTTGAAAATAAATGAAAAAGAAAAGAAAAAGGAAATTAAAAAAAAAAGTCAGAATGGTCAGTGACCGTTCTGAAGTTTTGAAAAAAAAATTATTAAATAATAATAATAATAATATATTATTTTTTTCATACTTTTAACTTTTTTACTTTTACCTTTTAACTTTTAACTTTTAACCTTTAAATCTTAACCATTCTTTTTACTTTTTGTACATCTAATGGTTCGAATTTAATTTTTTTTTTTTACACCATTTTCCTCTCTTTTTAAACTCAATCTTCTTCTCTAAAATTATAACACAACTTTTTTATTCTATCCTCTAAAAATCAAAAGCTCCATTGTTACTCTCTCCAAGCTCTCACTTTTTTCTTTTACATTTATTATTGAGAGGCATATTGTATTGTAAGGATTTAGTTATGTGAGAAAAACTTGTATATCCACTCTATTGAGAGAGTTGTAAAGTGAGTTCCAAAAAAAATTCCATAATTTGTAACGGTTTGATCTTGATCCGTGAAAAAGATCGAGTTTTGCTCTTGAACTCGTAAAATGAGCAGTTTACGGTTGGACTCTAATCCGTGGAAAGAGTTAAAATCCCAAGAGGTGCTTGGGTAGTGGAGTAGGCTTGCCGAACCACTATAAATCACGGTGTCATCTTCTCTAACTCTTGCCTAATTACTTTTGAAATAATTTGTAGTATTGTGTTTCATGCTTTAATTTATACTTAATCGTTACTATGTTAAATCAAATTGGTTTTACATAATCTTTATCAATCTAGTGTAGTGCATTATTGTTACTTTTTAATTACTTGTAAAAAGTTTGATATTTTAATTATCTTGAACTTATTTAGCAAAATTTATGTAAAACCCTATTCACCCCCCTCTAGGGTTGTCATACCAATCCAACACAGAAAAGGTTGGCAGTGGTATTTTTCTTAGATAAATTCAGAGCATATTTGATAGGATCAAAAGTGATTGTTGACACAGACCACGCAGCCATTAAATATCTATTCAAGAAGCCTGCTGTAAAGCCTAGATTAATACGATGGGTGTTACTACTTCAGGAGTTTGATATTGAAATTTTGGATAAGAAAGGAAGTGAAAACATGATAGCAGACCATCTATCTCAGATGGGTGTTATTTGTGCTACAGCAAACCACGGTTCTTTTCTTAATTGTTGTAGCACAAATAATTGCTCATCCGATAAAGATTCTTCAATCTCGGTCTCCTCAAACTGTATTTTTGCATTATCTATCCGAGATAGATGGTCTGCTATCATGTTTTCACTTCCTTTCTTATCCAAAATTTCAATATCAAACTCCTGAAGTAGTAACACCCATCATATTAGTTTTTTTTTTTTTAGTGAGCGAAAGAATTTCCCTAAGAGAGCATGCGGCTTCTGTGGCCATTATATTAGCAGCAATTTCAGAGTTTGCTAGAGCGAAGGGGCAGCTAAGAAGAATTTTACTGATTGATGGGTGGCTAAGGCTTTTAAAAAGCCTACGACTATAGCGGATGATGAATGGATGGCTGACGAGAAAACCGATGTTGACGCTACAACGCTGGTGACAGCGAATGTGGCTTTTCTAAGGCAAAACCCAAAAATGAAGCGGCCAAGTCAGAAAATGAAAAGGGGAGTCACTCTACTAACTCGTCATTTTTTTTTATCTTTTCATTTTTGTGTGAATATGTGTTTTTATTTCTTTTGGCTAATTTAGATAGAAAGAAGCTGAGGAACTTCATCTTTTGACAAAGTTTTGCATGCGTTAAAAATTTCTTTGTCATCTAAGTTTAATTCAGCATAATACAATATTTATCATTTTGAGAATTCTAAAGAACATATCTTTTTTAGGAAGTCAAGTTTATTTCTTTGGCAAGTTTAACTTATAACTCTTCAATGCTAGTGCAATATTTTTAAAAGCATGAGAGCAAAGTTTTGTGAGGAGCTGCGGTCTGCATTTGCAAAGTTCATTTAGTCTATAAATTTTATTTTGAGGCGATTGTTAGCTAGGCAAACCTAATAAGAGCATAATCCAAGCCTTAAAATTTTTGCAAACTTTAAGTTTGGGGGTATGAGCGTTTTCATTGGGACAATGAAAAGTTTAAGTTTAGGGGCGGGGTGGAGTTTGCTCAAGCAAAATTTCAAAATGCTCAAAAAGTTTAACCAAGCGAAATTTCAAAATGCTTTAAGAGTGGTGTAACAAAGAAAAAAATATTGGCTAGTAGCCATTTTGCTGTAGCAAAAGAAGAGAAATGCAAGCCAAGCCCTGGGTGATAAAATTTTAAAATTCCCAAAACACAAAAATGCGAGAGCACAGTCAATCAAAGGGCAAAAAGCCTAAGTTTCTAGGGTTTTTCTGCTGTCATTTGCTCTAACATCGCATATCTATCATTATATCAAACATTCGATGAAAATTGAGCAAATGATAGTAGGAAACATAAGTGAGGGACTCCCAGCGAGCTGTAAAAGGAGAGCATTCACTTCGGTAAAAGATGAGAAGTACCAATCGTAAAGGGAGCGAAAAGGTTTAAAGCAAGTGATTAATTCCTATTAGAGAGTGAAGGTTATCAGAACCACGAAGCAAAATTTCTAGGCTAGAAAGAGGTTTGCCTAAGTGGCGTGGTTGGAGAGAAATTAAAAATGGAGTACTTTGAATTTTAAGACATTGCTTAGCATGGTCCAGTTATAAAATAGCTTAGCTTAGAAATTTACTTGAATTCTTTGAATTGGTTTTTGTTTGCTTTAGCAAAATTGATAAGCATTGTTTCGTTGTTGCAAGGTGAGATTAACGAAGTTTCTCAATTTAAATGTAGTCATTATTCGAGAACGAGCAATGAGGTAAGTTTGAGGGTGTGATAACTCTCAAGAATTTAGAGTTAATGGCTAAGTTTAATAGTATTTCGCTGGAAATTTCGCTAAGATTGTTCGTTTTAGCATAACTAATTGGGCGAAATGCAAAATCCTATAGTTTTCTGTTTAGGATAATATTTTAGAGGTTTGTTGTAGCAAAAGTGCATGAATGTGTAAACTTCAAGTATGAATTCTATAAACTTAATATTTCGATTTCGCTGCAACAAATCTAAGTGCGAAATGTGTAGATCTTAAAAGTTTTGCTTAGGCGAAATGGAATCCAACGAGATTGGGTTCTTGGACAAATATTTAAAGTGAAAGACGCGTGTCAAAGATCCGAGAAAAGCCTTTCAATCGTAGCCATTGCTCGCCGACCGCTCTGGCCAAAAGGTCATGTACGTGAGATCGTGGAGCAGGTTGGCAGGGAAATGGAGCAGAGAGTGTAAAAAATGATCAAAGGGGACAAGGCAAATCGTGGAGCAGAGAGTGTCAGAGCCTTGTCTCTAGAGCCAGCTCTAGAAATAGAAGTCGTTCATCTTCGTTGAAGCCCGTCCTCCATTTTCTAGAGAGATCCTCCATTTTCTAGAGAAATCGTCTAGCTTTTCTTTCTGGCCAAATTTCCTTAGCTTTAGTTTTTAGCTTTAGTTGTTTTTCTATTTTAAGTTGCTCAGAAGTTTAGCTTTAGCATAGTCGTAGTTAGCGGGAGTTACAGAGCATAATCGTAGCTGGGTTCAGAGTTGTTGTTTTGTGATTCCGACCAGGCTTTTTCTAAACTTAGTTTCTTATTTTCTTGTATTTGCTTTATTTTCACTTTAGCATAGTTTTATAAGCAACGTTGTAATTTTATTATTCGAATGAAGATAAGCTTTGGTTTTTTACTTTGCTTTGAATCTATTTATCATCATGAGTAGCTAAGTTTATCATTGGAAGGAAGTAGGCGAGTAGGTGTATTTCGCTTAAGCGAAGATGTAGCAAGATGTCAAACTATTATGCATGTTGTGTTAAACTTATAATACATTTCGTCTAACAAACCATTTGTATTAGCTCTAGTTCGCTTCGAGAGAATAGAAATAGAGCGAACTTGCATGTATAACATTAGGACGGCTAAGCTTTGCTTGCTAATTAAAGAACACTTAAAGATAAGGTTCGCCTAATGCTAATTGCTTAGTTAATTGTTGTTTGAGTTCGAGAGAACCGGTCTAGGGGCTCGAGAGAGCCAAACGCTAGAGCTCGAGAGAGCCAAGAGTAATATATTAGTAGTTCACTTCTTAGCATAATGCCATTTCCCTTTAGCATAATACTCCGAAAAGTCCTAGCCTCTTTCCGATGCCTTTAACCTGATTAAAGTTAGTTCGTCATTTTTAGCATTTTACTTACCTTGTCATTTGTGTCTTGCATTTATTTCGCTTTAGCCAAGTAATTTCGCTCTAGCAAAGTTATTTCGCTTTAGCAAACTTTATTTCAGCAAACTTAGTTTAGCTCCATCACAACAATTTCCCTTTATTACCTCAACTCTCTGAATTTCGCTTGTGCATGATATTAATAACTAATTCCTGTGGAAATGACTTTTACTTACTTTAAAACTTGCTACAGCAGGACTGTGTATTGACCGTGTGTTTCTGGTGCTAATATAATGTCTACTAACTAATTCAAAGTCAACTTATGCTAAGTGTAACTCGGAATCACTTAGGCGCAAGTATACGCAGTCTGATATTTCAGCAAGTAATAAGTATATAAATTTTATCTATCCCACAGAGATTGATTTCTAGAGCTAAAATTATTAGGATAAGAGTTATGCAGAAAAGTAAAGCATGATTTTGATAAGTTGTTGTGATTTATTTTGAAAATGAATGCGGAAATAAATATGACGCTAAGACTAAAATAAATGTGATGCAACGAGTATTGATAACTAATAGTCCTAAAAGATATTATGCGCGTGGGCTAGTCAAACATATTCTTGCTTCCCTAACAAATAAGTACTTCCACATTTAATGATTTATGGCAGAGCTAGCTTCCGCTGCAAACTCCATACTAATAACAAGGTGACCCAAGCAGTTAGTAAGGTTATTTCTAACACTTTAAAAGGTGAAAAGACTTTCACACAACCTAACATAGCATACTAGGTCAACATGCGGTTCCTTATTTCGAACTCACCGAAAGGTACATGCGTAGGTAGCTAATCGATGCATATATATATATATAAAATAGCATGCAGCAGTGTAAGACTCAATGACCTACGCTCCTAGCATTCTTCTATTCATGAATAGTTAACAAAAACTCCTATAGCGCAACCATAGAAATAAACATAAGATAGAGGTTAAATCAGACGATTTTATTGCAACTATAAAATGTTTATAACTACAAGCTATTTTTAATAAACCAGTAAATGGAATTGATGCAGATGTGAAGTGTGTAGTCCCCTTGTCATCAGTTTCCACGAACACCACAGTGCTTCTTCTTAAGAATTGGCTTTGATCCTTAGATAAGATTTGGCCATCCGACCAGCTCTCTAGACTTAGGCCTTCCTACGAATATTTATAATGTTGAATTACTTGGTCGAAAAGTTCGAATGAGCAGAAAAATCATCATTAATGCAGATCTCTTGATTTCTACTTGAATTCTTGATTTACGTCATCTTTTATTACCACCTTGAATTTCTGCTTTGTTTCCTTGTTGACGTAATTTACACAATGCAACAGCCATGTGAGCGTGTGAATCCTCAGTGAGTGTTGCCATTCGCATTTCTTAACCCCTCCAGCATACCTTTTAGCATATTCCTGCATTATACAAACTTTCAGTGCAAAGTATTCAATGTTTATGCTTTTTTTCTGCAATATTGCGCTTTCGATGCTGAATTATGAATGCATGCTGATTTCTATATTCTTTCATCGCATTTTTTCTGTTTGCTCTCGTTTTCTCCCTTTATTTCTAGAATAATGCAAACTAAAACAGCCTAAAATATGCTTTATTTGAGAGCTATCATGTATACTTGCACATTCTTGGGAGATCGCACACATTTTGCTTAATCAAAGAAGAGATTTCGCTCTTGGGAGATCGCACACATTTTGCTTAATCAAAGAAGAGATTTCGCTTAGGCGAAATCAGAACTTCCATGTTATCATGCTCTTTCATTTATTATTATTTCTTAATTGTGGTGTCTCAGTTTTCACCCAACAATAGGCTCTTGGGACAGATCTTCAAATATGAACTCTTTTTCCTGTTCCATAGGATTTAGCTCAGATTTCGCTTCCGCAAATGTTACAGCTAATGTTTCCTTCTCCTTAGGCATGTCCTTGGTTTCTTTCTTCTCAGTCACTGACTCGTCACCCTTTAAGGTTATAGCGTGAACTTGCTCTCTCTCATGATTATTCGATGTCGTTTTGTCTGACAAAGGTTCGTCTAGATGGTTTTGCTCAAGTTCATCAGCTAATTGAGTTGCTTCTACTTTTTGATTGGTCAAAACAGGTTGTTGGCCTTGAGAAACAACGTCCATTCTAGCGATGCCTGCTTTAAGTAGACCTTCCAGTGAAGTGTCGAGATTATACTGAAATATAGGTTGCTGAAGATTCGCAGAAACATCCACTAGAGCATAATAAGAATTAGCGAACGCAGGAATTAAGGTTTGTTGGGCTTGAAAGATAATGTCATTTTTTGCTATGGATTCTCTAATTAGGCATTCCAAGGAAGTGTGAACTTCAGGAGCGAATTGAGGATTCGCTGGAGCATTGGCTTAAACATAATCTGAATCGAATTCAAGATCTACATTATGTTGCTCGTATCATTATTGATGCTGATTATCAAACTCAAATGGATTGTTCATTTCTTCATAATTATAGTCATTCGAAAAGGCATCGCTCATAGGTATAGAATTTTGCATATTCCCTACATACATGATAGAACCAGAATTTCTAGGGCAATTCTCAAAAGTGTGGATCTCTCCACAAAGATCACAACTTTCAAAGCTCATTGGGGTGAACAGAAAGAATTCTTCTCATGACAAGCGAATTCAGAATTTGGCTCTTCCCAAAATGGATTTGCTTGGGTGAAGTGTGGCATAACAAAATTTTGCTGTTCAAGACTAGGGTTGGGCGGACAATTAAGATCCCATGGTCGATTTTGCTGAACAACTGATTAGGATAGATAGAGTTATAAACATTTTATTGATAATCATCCATCTTCTTTAATCTTCCCAGAATTTGCTTGCTCGGGTGAACAAAAATCAACTATGAACTTCAACTCCGCGGATTAACACACCTACAACAAAGGCAAAAATCAATTGCTGGCTCTTTCAATTAAGCACTACTCTCAAAACAGCACTTGAACAAAAATGAATTCCGGCAACGGCGCCTAAAACTTGTTGGACGAAAACCGACACACCACAGTTAAGAAATAATAATAAATGAAAGAAAATGATGACGTGGAAGTTCTGATTTCGCCAAAGCGAATTTTCTACTCCGATTAAGCGAAATGTGTGCGATCTCCCAAGAATGTGCAAATATACACAGTCCTATTGTAACAAGTTTTAAAGTAAGTAAAAGTCATCTCCACAAGGATTAATGATTAATATCATGCATAAGCGAAATTCAGAGAGTTGAGGTAACAAGGGAAAATTGTTGTGATGAAATTAAACTGAGCAAAATAAAAGTAATGTGACTTAAACTAGGGTAAATGCATCGAAAGGAGACTTGGACTTTTCGGAGAGTTTTCGCTAAGGTGAAATGGCATTATGCTAAGAAGCGAATGACTGACGCCTTCTCTTTGGCTCTCTCGAGCTCTAGAAGTTGGCTCTCTCGAGCTCCTAGTTAGGTTCTCTAGAACTCAAGCAACAATTAACTAAGCAATCAGCATTAGGCGAACCTTATCTCTAAGTATTCTTTAATTAGCAAGCAAAGCTTAGCACTCCTAATTTTATCCATGCAAGTTCGCTCTATTTCTATTCTCTCGAAGTGAAACAGAGTTAATACAAATGGTTTTTCAAACGAAATGTATTTCAAGTTTAACACAGCATGCATAATAGTTTGACATCTCACTACAACTTCGGTTAAGTGAAATACTCCTACTTGCCTACTTCCTTCCAATGAAGAACTTAGCTACTCATAACGATAAATAGATTCAAAGCAAAGTAATAAACACAGTTCATCTTCATCAAAATACCAACGTTGCTACAAAAACAATGATAAAGCGAAAATAAAGCAAACACAATAAAAGGAGAAACAGAGTTAAGAAGAAGCTTGGTTGGAATCGTAAAGAAAAAAACTCCGACCCTGCTCCAGGGAAATCTTTACAACTCCGGCTAGTTACTACTATGTTAAAGCTAAACTACTGAACAACTGGAAATGGAAAACAACTGAACTACGAACTAGAACTAATCAAATGCAAGGAAATTTAATTGAAATTTAGCTCGACGGTGATCTCTCTAAAATGGAGGATCTTTCCATGGGATGAAAGATCATTTCAATGAAAGAGAAGGGCAGCTATTTATACTTCTTGCTTCAAGCGACAAGGTCTGCTCCACGATCCTAACACTGCCTGCACGATCCCTTGTCCCCTTGAGACCACGTTTGACATGCTCTGCTCCATGATCTGCGTTCACAAACTTTTCCAGAGCGGTCGGGAAGCGACGATTGAGATTGAAAGGCTTTCCTCGGATCTTTGACACGCGTCTTTCACTTTAGATACTTTTCCGAGAGCCCTTCCCGCTGGAAATCACTTTGCTTCAGTAAAGCTTTTAGCATCTTCACATTTCGCTCCCTAGGTTTGCTACAGCGAAATCGAAATATTAAGTTTATAGAATTCATACTTGAAATTCACACATTCATATACTTTTGCTACAACAAACCTCTAAAATATTATCCTGAACAGAAAATTATAGGATTTTGCATTTCGCTCAAATAGTTATGCTAAAGCGAATAGTCTTAGCGAAATCTTTCTATGATGTAGCGAAATTCTCAGCGAACTACTACTATATTTAGCTAATAACTCGCAATTCTTGAGAGTTATCACTAACCATCATGAAGTAATGGTCAACCAGCATTCCGGCCGAGAATCATCAAAATATTCTAGATGGAATGAGTTCATCTCAGGGTGGTCATTTACTTAAAATCTAATTTTGCATAAATTTTTATAACAACTAAATATAGTAGGGTATAATAGTTGTCGCATGAGATTAATTAATCAACATATGCATAAATTGATCCAAACACGAATATAAAAAAATTAAAATAAATGATTAATATCAATTGCTTGAACTATTTGAAATTATCCTATAGTGGCACTGAGGCCATCGTGTTCCAAACTATATTTTCTAAACCTAAGAATTTGATATTAACTCAAGATTCTGAAATATAGAGATTAAGACTTGCAAGGCGATATATATATATATATATATATATATATATATATATATATATATATTTGTGTGTGTG
>JBBMKA010063445.1:0-17011 GCA_037833695.1 Sechiopsis laciniata
TTGCTAGATGATGCGTTGTTTCGTACTGTACCCCGGTTGGGGATTCTTACTGAGTGTCTTTGTACTCACCCTTATTTATGTAGTTTTCTACCAGGTAACTTGGGACAGCACCGGGACGGTTAGAGGAGGAGCTGCATGATCATGAGAGCCACCGACACTCTGCTGTTTATGTTTATTTCTTTTTCTGTTTCAACATGTAGTTGACATGGAGTCCTTAGGAAGTTTTATGTAATGTGACTTGAAACTATTGCAAATGTTTATTTTAAACACTGGCCAGGATCTTTATTTATTTATAAAACGGTTTTGTTTTATCAGAGTATTTGATTTGCATGTTTTTACTTAAAATATGTCTTTTACTTCCATGCATTCTGAGTAAGGACCGGTTCAGGACCACTTTTGGGTCGGGTCCTTACACAAAGGCTCCAAACTTCTCAAATAGCAATGCTAGCCCTAGGGCCCTGAAACCAAAATAAAAACTCAAACTCAGCAATTAACAGAATCGTCTTGAAACCCTTGTTAATTACGAGACTACCCCTGAAGGCAAAATTATCAAAATACCCCTGGAGGCTCGAACTGCCCTAACGGCCCACCCGAACCACTAAAAAAGCCAACTGAACCAGATGGAAAACTGGGCCGTTACACACGTCCTCTTTCACGTCAATTTGCTTGGCTCGACTGTCCTTTCTCTTCATGAATGTCTCTTTGACCACGGTGACCATTTCCACGACCTCCACAGCCGGCCTCTACCTTGAAATTTTTTGGATTAGAGTAAAAAAAATTTCTTTGATTGACGCTTTGGCTTGAAGCGCTTGCTCCAGCATTTCCTCCTTCTTCTGGTTCTTACGTTGCTCGTGTGCCTCAAGAAAACTGGTAAGCTCCTCAACAGTGAGCATCGCAAGGTCCACATTCTCGAAATTGTTGGTCAATGATTTGAAAATCTTCTCCACTACTCCTGTAATAGTTAGCTTTTCTCCATTGTGATTAAATTGGTTCACCCCCGTTTGTACATACATGATGTAGTCAGATACACTCTCTGACTCCTTTATCTTTATGCTCTCCAACTTACCACGAAGAATTTAGAGACGCACTTGCTTGACTCATTCGGCTCCTTTGAACACTTTTTCTAAAGTGTTCCACCCTTCTTTTGAATTAGTTACACTCGCAATCTACTAAAAGCCCTATTCGTCAACAGTTCGAAACAACAAGTACAATGTCGTTTTATCCTCGATCACGTCTCTTTCAACGCTTTGGTTTTATTCACCGTATAACCTATGGTATCGGCTGGTTCATCGAAGCCTTCTTCGACAACCTCCCATGCATCATGAGAGCCGAGAAGTGCTTTCATCAAAATGCTCCAATTCTCGTAATTCCCCTTTGACAATTGTAGCAGTGGCATTTGACTTGTCACGTTCGACATTGGCTCTGATACCAATTTATAAAAAATAATAATAATAACAAATGTGAATAATACAGTAGCTTTGTGACTGGAGAGACAAGGCACTCAGATTTTCCGAAAAATCCCTTTTACTTTATTTCTCAACTTCTTTCTCTACTTGCTCTTTTGCTTTTTCTTGCTCTATCTTTCACAATGAAATGAACAACCTATTTATAGCCCTATTACAATACTTGGTCTACAAGACTCTTACAGTTTCATACCATTTTTTGCTTTTCATTTATCAAAAATGTTTTTCCACTAATTCCTTAATCATAGCCCCATTAATTTCTTAAATATAGATTCATTAATTCTTTAATTATAACCCCACTAACAAAATTCCAAATACATAAAAAAAAAAATATATATAACATTCAAGTTTATTCAACAACTTTTTAATGTAAAAAAACTCCAAATCTGTAGTTTACAACCATTAAGTGTTTTATTCATAAAGAACCGAGTATATAAATACTGTATTGATTTCCTTGAATTTTTTTCTTCTTCCCTCTATAATTTCAAACAAATAAGGGAAAAAAGCCGCAAACAACAAGCTATGGTGTTTATATTAATTAACTCTCCTTGAATCATCTTCCTTAAAGTTTGATTTTCAATTTGATCAATCATCATCTTTAATGTTTGACTTTCAATTTGAATTTAATTTTGATCAATTAAAGGATAAATGTTGCATCTAACCGATGCTAATATTGAGGAATTCTCACATGTCTATAAAGGTGAATTTTTATTACTAATCTATTGCTCGTAGAAAAAAAAAAATACTTTGTTCATTGTTTGTGAGGTTTGGTATCGTCTGATTGAGAATGACTCTGAATCTACTTCATTTTTTCCAAGGCATTCTCATTATTCATTTATCATTGTTGTCAAGATATGCCTTAAACGGTTTATGCCCTACGATTCGTAAACGCTTTCCGCATTGCAGCAAATGCATCCCGCATTGCTGCAATGCATTCTGTATTCGTTTAACGCATCCCACTTTAGCACTCTGTAGCGTAAGCGCATCCTTTTTTTTGCGCATTCTACATGTGTTTACACATCCACATTCTGTTTTTCGTTTATGCATTCTGTATTAGGGTTTAATGAGAGTGCATATATAAACTCGAATTAAACCCTAGCCAATTATGATGTTCATTCTGAATTTGCTCTCCTTAATAAAATTGTGCCCCCTCTCTGCCCATGGACTAGCTAACACAATGTTAGTGAATCACGTAAATTTCTGTGTTGTTTTCTTTTTCTTCTACGTTTTCTTTATCTTCGATTCAATTGTTGATTGTCGTTTTCATAACAATCGTCTACAATAGTTTATATGAGCTCTTCCTCCTCTCCAAGTAATCTCCCTATCCCTCTCTCTGAATCCTTCATTCAAAATCTCCGAACAGTGAAAATATGCTTTCTAGAACATGATGTTAAGTTGTCGGTAATTATAGACTCGGAGTTGATTTGGTTATTTTTTCCATATTGACTGCATCTTTCTATTTCTATCTTCAATAACTAAATTTAGGGGTTGGATCTCGTTTAATTTTTAACCAATTAAAGAAGGTTTATAGAGACCATGTCTACAAAGGAACATGAATCTGGTTTTAATAAGAAGTTTGTAATCGAAAATTGTCAATCTGCTTTATTTTGTTTTTTTGTTTTTTTAATATATATATGTTAGAGAGAATTCGTGGTAACTTCTAGCATTTCTATTTTAATTTTGGTAGCTTTCTAAAAATATTTCATATAGCAAAGTATTTTCATTTTTTGGATACTATTGCTCTCAAATAAGATGAGAGTCAAATAACCATATTTCAGGATCGAACTTGTGATTGTAGAGTGCGAAATATTGATTTCTAGGATCGAATTCGTGACCGTGGTGTTGAAATGGATTACCACCAAACAATGAAACCACTAAGCCAACACAATGGTATTGACTTTCCAAAAACACTTAAATTACGAGGTGTGTTGTTTGATGAAGTGGTTGTAGTTTTAATCGATTCGGGAGAAAATCACAAATTTAGTTCAGAAACTATAGTAAAATAGATTGAATTAAAAGTGAGTAGGATTGAAGAGTACAACATAATGTTGGGATCAGGTACATCAGTCTGGGGATCACATGTTTTTTGTAGAAACTATATTCGAATAACAAAACAATAAAACACAAATAAAATTTCGCTATAAGCAATTTGCTTTATTTCACAATCTTATAATCCTTCTCTTACACTTTTTGCTCTCACTTTTTCTCTTACTCACATATTGCTCTATAGAATTTGTGATTATAGCCTATTACAAACTTGGTCTCCAAGTTCTTACCATAAACGTTCCCCACTAATTGCTAAATCAAGAATCCACTAATTCCTTAATTAGGTCCTAAATTGACAACCCATTAATTCCTTAATTGTCTATCCACTAATTCCTCAATTAACAATTATTCCAAAATACATTAAAAATTACATTTAAGCTTATTCAACAAAACTCCTTCATAAACTTAAATGCTTCTACCATCAACTATGCCAATCATTTTCTTGAATTTCTCAAATAATACTTTCGACAACAGCTTTGTGAAAATATCCGCAATTTGATCTTGACTCGCAACATGCTTCAGTTTCACACTTCCTTCCTTCACATGATCTTAGATAAAATGAAAACGAACATCAATGTGTTTGCTTCTTTCAAGATTCCCTGGATTTTTTGCTAACTCAATTGCTGATCTGTTGTCAATTTGAATCAATGTCGCACCAAGTTGCTTTAACTCCATCTTGCTCAACAAGTTTCTCAGCCATATCACATGACAAATGCACCAAGAAGCTGCAACATATTCAGCTTTGCATCTGGAAAGTGTCACGATCGGTGGTTTCTTTTACAGCTAAGTAAATGATGTGTTGCCCATAAAGAATGCATATCCCGAAGTACTTTTCCAATCGTCTATGTCTCAGCACCAATCGCTGTTAGAGTAACCTCTAATTTTGTACTCTTCCGCTTTCGAATAAAACATCCCAAGTAAGATTGTTCCTTGGATGTATAGCAAAATTCGCCTCAATGCTTTCCAATGGGAATAAACCAACTCCTCCATGAACCGACTAGCAATACCAGCACTTAATGTGAGATCTGGCCTTGTGCATGTGAGATAGCGAAGGCTTCCCACCAAACGTCGATATTTGCTCGCATCCACACGTTCTCCTCCATCGAACTTTAAGAGTTTTGTTCCTGGTTCCATTGGTATTGAAACCGGGTTGCCATTCGCCATTTTAAACTTCTTCAAGATCTCCTTTGCATATTTGTCCTGTGATACAAAGATGCTCGTCTCTTCTTGTTTAACCTCAAAACCAAGGAAAAAATTCAGCAAAATAAATTTGTCATCTCAAAATCTCGCATCATTTTGCTATTAAACTCTTCTATCATCGCATTACTATTTCCCATAAAAATTAGGTCATCAACATAAAGAGCAACAAAAATCGCATTACCTCCACTCTGCTTTGTGTAAAGTGCATGCTCTTAAGGACATTGCTTGTATCCATTTTCCTTGAAATATATATATCAATGTGAGTACTCCACATGATGCTTGCTTCAAACCGTAAAGCGCTTTCTTCAATTTTAGCACTTTCTTCTCTTCTCCAATTTTCACATATCTGGGTGGTTACTCAATTTACACTTCTTTTTCAAGTACACCGTTCAGGAATGCAATCTTGACATCCATCTCATAAATTGGACATTTCAATTGTTCCACTTGCTAAATGAACAATTAGATTGTCTTCATTCTCGCAACAAGAGCAAAGACTTCATTATAATCAATTCCTGCTATCTGCTTGTATCCCTTCGCAACAATCCTCGCCTTGTATCACTCTATCTTCCCTTGCTCATTCATTTTCTTCTTGAATACCCACTTCACACCAATCGACTAACTTGTATTCAGTAATTCTATCGGCTTCCATGTATCATTGCGCTCTATCGTATTAATTTCCTCATCCATTACTGTTAGCCATTTCTCATCTTGCGTTGCTTTTTCAAAGCTAATACTTTCTGCATCTGACAAAATACATACAAGATATACCTCATTAGCCGCATCGTACAGATTTTGCAAACTTTGCATTCTAGGTTATTGCGGTCATCTTCATCTTCAGTTATTTAGAATCTCTTGGTATACTCGTTGATGTAACGACTGATAATTCTTCAACTTCGATGCTGACTTCCATCAAATTGTTCCAATCCCATTCACTTTCTTCATTTACTCACACATTGCGACTCACCATCACTTTCTTGCTTATTGGGTCAAACAGCTTGTACGCTTTTGTTTTCTCATCATAGCCAATAAACACATACTTCTTGCTTTTATCTACGAGTTTCATTCTTCGTTGATCAGGTACGTGTGCATAAGCCACACTACCAAATACTCTGAGATGCGAAACTGTCGGCTTTCGTCTGCTTCATGCCTTTTCGGTGTTTTATCATCTAGCTTTGCATGTGGACATCGATTTGCACATAAACTGCGCATTGCACCGCTTCCACCCAAAATTCCTTTGGCATCATTTTGCTCTTCAACATTGCTCGAACCATATCAAAAATGGTTTAGTTCTTCCTCTCAGCCATACCATTTTGTTGAGGAGTGTATGGTGCGGTTAGAAAATGCCTTATGCCTTGCTCCTTTCAATACTTCATAAAAACCGTCGTAGTATATTCGCCACCTCTATCAGTTTGCACAGCTTTGATCTATCTATTAGTTTCCTTTTCCACCCTCACTTTGAATCTTCTGAACGCCTCGAATGTCTCTAATTTTTTTTTTTTAAAATACACCCAATTTTTCCGTGAGAAATCATCAATAAAAGAAATGAAGTACCTTTTACCGCTGAAAGATCCTGGGGTAATTGGTCTGCATATATCCTTATGATCCTGGGGTGTTTCGATGCAGCGACGAGATGTTAGCGAATAGCGAACAACTGAGGATTAACACTTGGCTCTCTCGAGCTCTCAAACTCTAGCGATTAAAAACAACCATTTAGCATTAGTAAAAACCTTATCTCTAAGTGTTTTTTAGATAGCAAGTAGAACTTAACAAACCTAATGTTATGACATGCAAGTTCGCTCTATCTCTTTTCTCTCGAAAATGAAATAAAGGCATACAAACGGCTGATCAAACAGAATGTGTCTATGAATTGTACAGCAGCATAATAAGTTTGCCCTTCGCTACCTCTATACTACAACCAAACACCCTACTTACCCATATCCTTCGATTGAAGATTTTGCTACTCATAATCCAAGAGAGAACTGAAGTAAACACAAAAGTAGATAACATTTTCATGGAATCCAAACAATTAAGTTCTGCAATGCTTAAGCGAAAAGAAAAAAATGACAAAAAAAAATAAAAGAAAACTCCTGATTGATCTATTAAACTTGGGAAGGTTCCGGTGATGCTGAATCTCCGGTTACAAAATGTAGCCAACTTCATAGTAAAGCAATAAACTAAGCTATGAAAATTGAAAGGTGCAACAATGGCTCCGGCGAAGAGACCGGTTCGTCGAAAAAAAATTAACGGAAAGAAAGAAATTTCGATAAAAAATTATGGAGAATTTATCTCTTGACTCGACTCCTTAATCGCCAACCCTCCAAATGGTGGAAGAGGTTCGCTATTTATAGAGCTCGCGACAACTTCTCCGAACCTCTGCTCTAAAAAGTTCATGCTCTGCTCTAACCTTCTCTGCTCCACCATCAGCGCTGTCGAGTGTGTCAGAGAGGTTGTAAAGCGACGGCTGAGATTAAAAGTTAAAGCTTAGATCTTTGCCACGCATTCTCTTCTTGAGATATTTTTTCTAACATCACACCTAGCTAGATTCCTTTTCGTTTTAGCGAAGTGGATGTTTTTCCAGGACTGCTTAGCGAGAATTGTCTTTGCTTGAGCGAGGTTTCCTTTATCATTTTTTGCTTCGCTTCCACAAGAATGTGACAATCACACTAGAAATATCAGTTCTTTTAAACACTTACTAAATTTCACACATTCATGTTTGCTGTAGCAAACCTCTACAAATTATCCTAAATAGAAAACTATAGAATATTTCGCTTAAGCTCAATATTTCTTATGTGAGAGCGAAATTCAATGCAGAATTATATTAAATGTAGCGAAGTTCATATGAAAATATATTGTTTTAAGCTCCTTTAACTCTTCATTCTTGAGAGCTATAAGTACTTTACATAGGATTGCTAAGGGATTCTATTTGTGAGGAATGAAATCTCGAATTCGGGAATTTGTACAACAGGCCAAACACATCACATTGGCAACCTTAGAACTATTACAACCACTTCCCATTCTGACCTGCTATTTGGAGTGATATCTCCATTCACTAGATTTCAAAAATCTCAAGGATTTGACACTATCATGGTCATCATTGACATACTTTCTAAATATGCACACTTCATAGCTTTGAAACACCCTTATACGGTTGTATCCATTGCAGATGTATTTATGTGAAACGTGGTCAAACTCCAAGAAATTCCCCAAGCAATTGTATCTGATTGTGATCCCTTGTTTACCAGTATATTTTGGAGAGAAATGTTTAAGGCACAGTACTAACCTTAAGTTTAACACTATTTACCATCCCAAATGGATAGACAAACATAAGTCGTGAACAGAAGGATGGAAACCTACCTTAGATGTTATTCCATGATGTTTCTTACACATTAGTTTAAATGGTTACCATAGGCTGAACTAAGCTACATTACCTCTTATCAATCCGGCCTTAAAAGAAGCTCATTGAAGTCGTCTACAGTCAAGCTCATCCTTCAACTATTCCTTATAAACCAGATGGATGTGTGGTGGCAAATATTGATCAGCAATTGATTGAAAGAGATATATAGTTACATAAAATTAAAGATAATTTATTTCAAGCCCAGCAATATATGACAAAACTAGCCAATGACAGACGAAGAGACCTCTCATTCGACGTTTGTGACTGGTTTTATCTCAAGCTTCGCCTTTATCGTCAAGGCTTTACTTAAACACTCGAATGTCAAGTTGTCCCACGATATGTTGGATCATACGAAGTAATTGAGAAGGTTAGTCTAGTATCCTATCGCCAAACCTTCCTGATAATGTCAAGACCCATTTAGTGTTTCATATATCACAACTTTGCCTAGCCCAAGTTTTCTTCTCCAATGCACTGCATTGCTCCCGCGGTTTATTGTTTATGCTGATTTTTGGGTCTTTTTTACCTGCAAAATAGTACAACCAATTTAGTGAGTAGCTTTTCTTCCACATTTCACCCATTTTTGGTCAATTATTCGTTTTTCTTCTTAGATTCCTCATTTCAGTTCCTAATGTGCAATACATTATGTTTATACAAAAATATTTTCATTTAATGAAATTTTTGGCTAAAAAAAAATAGTTTATTAATAACCAATAGCATAATAATTCATACGGAAATAAGTCTAAATAACTTTCTATTTAAGAGTTTGATCTATCCAAAGTTGAAGTATTGATAAAGTGGGACTGCTCTGAAGAACTTGACTCGACTTAGGAGAACGCATACATTAAAGATCAATTTCCTAGTTTTCACCTTGAGGACAATGTAGTTTTTTAAAGGGTCGCAAAGTGATAGGCCTCCTATCTATTATGTGTATAAGAGAAGGAATATGAACAAAGGAATAGGAGGTTTCTATCAACAACAGGTACCATCTCGCCCATGACAAGTTTGTTGCAGTCATTCTAAACAACAAAGGGTTATACCTCACCTAAGCTGCTAGAATATAGATCTCTCCCCCAATTCACACTTCTCCAATCGAGTTAAATTTCAAAAAACTATGAAAAAATTAATTTTGATTATTGGAAATTGACTAAACATTAAAAAACATGAAGAGAAGATGAAATTATTGTAGATAAATGGTGAGAAAACAAGTTAAATATAACGATCGGATTCTGATTTTTTAGAACTAACAAATTTAAAGTTGATATAATAAAACTATTGTTGGGGATAAACATTGTTCTAATAGGATCAATTATTCCCCTCTTGTGCTCCTAATGAAAAACAACAAGGAGTAAAAAACCACGGACCGAAGTCAAATCTCCACTTTAATCAATAATGGGCTACAACGAGTTCTCTCTAGTCACAACTAGAGGTATACAACATATAATAACTCAAGATAAACAATCTTGGCAACAAAATAACACTGAACCAAGAGAAACAAATAGAAAGATCTCACAACATTGTGGAACCAAATCGCCATTGGAATCTAAATGTAGAAACCTCTAAATCTGATCACCATCGTTCAGATTGAAGACCCTCTTGTTTCTAAAATGCTGTCAAAATTTCAGCTCAATCTGACAGTTGGTTAACCCAAAATTGCTAAAATCCTGAACCTGGGTGGAATCCTGATTTCTTCTCTATTTTTCACTCTTCTGCTGTTTTCTTCTTCTCGGTAAATCTCAAAAGTGAAACAATTTACTTTAAATTCAATAGACCTAATGGGCTTTCACTTGTGGCCCTCTAAAATAGGTGAATAAAGACCCAACAAAACTCTCCTTATTCACTATGTGGAGGAACTTGTCATTCCAGTAGCGGAACAACAAAACTTAAGCTTCTCTCTTGGTAGATTCTTAGTCAACATATCTGATCCATTGTGATTAGTGTGTATCTTCTCAAGCTCAAATAAACCATCATTCAATTCATCTCTCATCCAGTGATACCTCGCATCAATATGGTTATATTTGGAATGAAATGTAGAGTTCTTACCAAGATGAATAGCACTCTGGTTATCACAGAATATCATATACCATTGTTGTTTGAAGCCAAGCTCTTGTATAAACTGCTTCATTCACAACATCTCTTCGCACACTTCTACTGCTACTATATTTTCTGCTTCTATAGAAGAAAGTGCAACACAATTCTATAGTCTTGATTACTAAGACACTACACCACCTACAAACGTGTAAGAACCCGTAATTTCTAACTACGATTCTTTGCACATGCTGACTCAAATTCAGTTAAAAACATGCAAATTTAAACTTTCAAATTCAAATTTATGATACCTGCTCTTGCTGTATTTTATTTCAATTGACAAAATAAAAACTCTTGGCCAAGGTAGTTCTAAATTCAATTAATAAATAAAATAATGCAAATAGGCATCCATGCCCAATAGTTTAACAATGCTTAAAAGAAAATAACAAGAGCTCTATCCTAGTATGCCAAATAAACAAATGACATGAAATTTCATCCTATCAACTAATCCGAAAGACACAGCAAGCTCCACCCATGATAACTTCAGCACCTCCAAGCCAACCATCTCGATGATGTCCCTGATTATGTGGTGGAAAACAATAGTAAGAGTAAGTATAAAAGAATACTCAGTAAAAACGCCCAAATAGCGGTACAATGACAAGGTTAGAATCTAACATGCTAGTACATACATATTTATCACCCAACTCATATATCTAAAAAATAATAACTCAACTCAACATATCTCAAAACGAATAGCTCAACTCAACATAGCTCAATAACTAGTCATGAAGTTCATTACATGACAGTTCATGAAGTTCGTTACATGACTCTCTAGCTCAATCTAATCAATCACAATCGGTCACTACTGGTGTACTGACGATACCGGTCCAGATGAGCCATCTATCTGGCACACGGTACGTGTACGCATACATTGCATGCTGTTGCAAACCAGTCAAGTGTAGGCCTACACAAGCTGACCTGGTCCAGGTCCACATACCTAAATTAACAAGGAAGAGGTCTCCACTGAGTCACGGTCCTAGAGGCCCTCACTAGCGAATTCTAGTCAGCCAATTTACACCCATCGGCCTAAGCTAAGACTCTCTCATCGTAGGCGTACATTATAATCAGAGCCCGCCTAAAAGGGCTACAAACTAGGCATCGCCAGGGGCGGCATGTTACATCACATCCCTGATTATCGGGGGTAGGTATTAAACCCTCAACAATCCCAACCAATGAGGACAACAATACGTCGTGTCCTCTACAGCCTCTAGATGATGACAACTAAACAATTCTAAACTAAGAGTATTTATCAACTAAGTTCTAACAGATCACCAAACATGGTCAACTATTCTCATTCAGTCATCGTATCAGGATACTACTCATCACATGATTAAGACTAGCTATACTCTAACATATGTCATCACGATAACCATAAATATCATGAGAAATTATACGGACGAATGGACACAAAATTAGCATACTAGGACCCCATAATCTTAGCATGCTCATAAGAAATATAATTATAGAATATATATACAAGATAGCACCTCGGGACCCTATAATCCCAAAGTACGCATTACATAAAATAGACAAGTGAAACAAGCATACGAAGTGGTACCCCGGGACCCCATAATCCCAGAATACAAGACACACAGAACAACAAGATATTAAACATTTCATACATATCAGCAGCATAGTAGAATCGGCCATGTGCAGGGTCCACACAACCCAAGTAAGAAGTCCTTACCTTAAAGACGATACTGAACGAACTCCTTCGCATTACCATTGGAACAAACATAAGAAACATGCTCCTTGAGTTGCCACCAAACGATCAACCAAACTTAGCTTAACCGACCTAACAATTATCCTTAATTAGAAAAATTACCCAAACAATATTGACGATTAACCATGAGCGCAAAGAAAAAACCTTTCCCAAATCCTGAACAAAATGAGCACGACTGCCCAAGACTAGCAAGGAATAAAGACTGGTGAGAAAAAGAACACACTCCTCGAATCCAACAGAAATAACATTTAATAGTTCACTCAACAATTAACCTTAGTTAGTAAAACTATCCAAAACTTATCAATGATTAATCAACGAAAATGAGTTAAACCACTTACCCAAAACCCGACCAGAATGAACTCGGCACGAAAATGGTCAGAAAAGAAGCTACTATTGTGTGGTTGTACTGGCGTCGAACAGTAGGGGTTATGCTATGGAGAAGGGCGCACGACGAAGACAGATATGCACCAGCATCAGAACCCTGCGCACGTGGAATAGAAAACGTCGGGGGGAAGGGCTTGCGACGCGGGAGGCTGGTGCCCCTGCATATGCGAGCAAGGTGGGCGTGCGGGCACGAGGGGGTGTTCGTCGTCTGTAGCGACTGTGAGTGGAGAACCACCGGCGGTAGGGACACAGTGGCATGCGGTGGTTTGCGCCCAACATGGGCAGCGGCGACGGTTAGGGAAAAGAGTTAGAAATGGGTTTCAGTTTTTTTTTTCCTTTTCACTTTTGAATTTTTCTTTTTCTTTTTCCTTTTCTTTTAATCAACCTAAAATGTTTTTTTTTTCTTTTATTGTAGTTTATTTCCAGCCTTTCCTCTTTATCTTTTAAAATGACTAAAAATGAGATTTTTCTTAAATGTTTTCTAAATGAAAAACCCCTTAACTTTTCTTTTATATATTTTTTTTCTTTTTAATAAAAATAAAACACAAACCCCTTTATTTCATTCAATTTTTTCTTTTTCAAATCAACCAAACCAATTTCCACAAATGCCCCAAGGATTCTTGAAATCACAAAAGCAATTCAACATTAATTGATAATTGTAAAAATGCCCCTATGGATAAAATTACCAAAGTACCCCTATGACCAAACTAACTAGAAACTAACTCGAAAATGTGGGGCTTACAGTCATCAAATAACCAGAAGTAGACCGTCAGTTATCTAAATCTCCTGCCATATCTAAATCAGTATATCCTATACGCAATGACAGTCACTTCCAAAAGTGAGCTTCAAATTAGAAGTGCCTCCCAAATATCTCATGATGCACTTGACTGCCTCCGAATGTTGTTTTCCTGGATTGGACATAAATAGTCTAACAATACCAACACCATGAGCAATATTAGGTCTATTACTCGACATGACATACATCAAACTCCCAACTGCTAAAGCATATGAAACCTTTCTCATTTCTTCCTTCTCTTTATCATTAGAAGGACTCTATTTGCTGCTCAGTTTGAAATGACTAGATAGAGAGGAACTAACGACTTTAGTTTTATCCATGTTAAATCTTTCAAGCACATTTTCTATGTATTTCTCTTTTGACATATATAACTTCTTAGATGCTCTATCTCTAACTATTCAAATTCCAAGAATCTTTTTTACTGGCCCCAAATCCTTCATAGCAAAAGATTTTCTCAACTGTTTCTTTACCTGTCAATTCTAGAAACATTCCTGCCAACAATCAAAATGTCATCAACATAAAAGCAATAATATCACAAATCATCATCAAAAAATATTTTCTACAAAAACATAATGGTCAAAAGTAGTCTTTTTGTAGCATTGCTCCCCCATAACCAACTCAAACTTCTTGTACCATTGTTAAGATTTCTTCAACTTGCACACAAGTATCCTTTTTCCTTTCTCCTCAAAACCCTTAGGTTGTTCCATATAAATTTCTTTATCCAGATCTCCATTAAAAAATGCAGTCTTAGCATCCATCTGCTTAACTTCTAAGTCAAGGCTAGCTGCCAAACCCATAACAATACGAATCGAAGACATCTTAACAATTGGAGCAAAAATTTCATCAAAGTCAATAACCTTTTTTCTGATAGAACCCTTTGACAACTAATCCTGCTTTATAATTGGCCTTGAGGTGTTTTCTTCTTATTTCACTCAGTAAACCCACTTATTTTTAGTGCGATTTTCCCTTTAAGCAATTTAACAAGCTCAAAAGTGTGATTCTCATGTAAAGATTTCATCTCATCTTTCATTGCATCAATCCACTCTCTTTTGTGCTCATCTTATATAGCCTCTTCATAACTCTCAGGTTCTCCCCCGTCAGTCAATAGCACATATTCATTAGCATAATATCTTGTTGATGGACGACGATCTCTGATAGATCTTCTGAGTGAAACATTTGTAGGAAGTTCAGTTTCTGACAACTATTCCTGAATATCATCATCTACCTTAACTTGTTCATGACCTTCTACCTCATATGAATTATCAAGCTGATCATTCTGAATTTCATACTCAACTTGTGTAGAAGGTTGCGTCAAAGGAACTGCATCTTAATCAATCAGATCATCGATATTTTCTAACTATGTTTCATCAATTCTATCAATGTCTTGTAAGGTTTGGTCTTCAGCAAACACAACATTTCGACTTCTAATAAGCTTTTTCTTCACTGGATCATACAACTTGTATCCAAATTCATCTTGACCATAGCCAAGGAACACACATGGTCTTGTCTTTGCATCAAATTTTGATCTCTCATCTTTAGGAACATGAACGAAAGCTTTACAACCAAAGACATGAAGATGACTATAAGATATGTCTTTTTTTGACAATATTCTATTAGGAACTTCAAATCCCAAAGGAACACATGATGTGAGATTCAAAACATGTACATTATTCAATGCTTCACCCCAAAAAATTTTGGCTAGCTGTGAATTTGAAAGCAAACATCTCACTCCTCACTCTTTCTACCAATGTTCTATTAATTCTCTTAGCCAACCCATTTTGTGAGGAGTCTTAGGAGGCATTTTTTGATGTCGCATACCATGATCTCCGCAATACTCATCAAGGTCCAATAAACTCCCCTCCATTATCAGTCCTAATGTATTTCAACTTTTACCAGTTTCTCTTTCAACAAGGGCGTGGAACTGTTTAAACACTTGCAACACCTGATCTTTAGACTTCAAGGTATAAACCCATATTTTTCTTGAGTGATCATCAATAAACGTCACAAAATATGATGCACGTCCGAGTGTTTTTGTTTTCATAAGACCACACACATCATAATATACTATGTCAAGTACTTCTAGTCTCGTTGAAGGTTGTGATGCTTTAAAAGAAACTCTTTTTGCTTTCCTGTCAAAAATTGTTCACATCTCTTCAAAGGCACATTCTTTACCCTTAAAAGATGATTTTTTTTGTCTAGAATTATCAAACCCTTTTCGCTGATATGACTGAGTCTTTTATGCGAAAGCTCAATACTTTGTTCACTTTCTACTGCATTTATATCACAACCACTAATCTTTGCCTACATAAAATACAATGAAGAATACTTCTCCCCCTTTGCTACCACCATAGAGCCTTCAGTAAGCTTCCATGTACCATTACAGAAGGTATTACAGAAACCTCCATCATCTAGCTTACCTATGGAGATTAAGTTCATGCAGATATCAGGGATGTGTTTCACATTTTTCAAAACCAGCACATTACCATTCTTGGTCTCCAAGTGAACATCTCCTATGCCAACTGCATTTGCTAATCCATCATTACACATCCTAACACTGCCATAATCCCTAGATGTGTAGGATGTGAAGAATTTCTTTCTGAATGTGGCATGAATTGAGGCACCATTGTCAATCGCCTAACTGCTCTATTATGTAGCAAGGTTAACACTATCACCGTCGAATAAAACAAAGAATTCTTTGGTGGCTGTAGTAAATTCTATCTACATCATCATCAGTCGCTTTTTCCTTACCTCTATCAGCTTTATTTTCTCTATTCAGTTTTCTGCAATGCTTTTTTATATGACCTTTCAAGCCATAGTGAAAACATTCAACACTAAAAAACTGGCCACTCTTGCTTTTGCTTCTGTCTCTATTTTTCGGACCTTTTCTCGAACTCCTCCCATTTCTTTCAGTAATAAGAACGTCAGACTATGAAGAAGAACCCTGTGAATTTCTTCTCATCTCTTCTTTACATACACTACTTTTTACCAAGCCATACTTAGTACACCATTTTGGGCTGAGTTCGACAAGGAAGTTCTAAATGTCTCCCATGGATTTGGTAATGAACCAAGAAGCCTTAACCCATGTATCTCATCATCAAATTTGATACTCATTCCAGCTAGCTGATTAATTATACCTTGGAATGTATTCAGTTCCTTCTTGATACTTTAACGTCATCATTTGCTAGATAAAAAATAGTATATTATTACCAGTTGTAGGGGCCTACAAAGACTCAAGCTTGTTCCACATAGTCCGTGCATGATTTTCTTCACCAATATCATTTAGAATATTTTCTTCTACCAAAATTCTAATCATGTCACATACTTTCCTATGACATCTTTTCCGTTCTAAATCGATTTTTTCATCCAGCTTCTCAAGTAAAAATACGGGAAGATATAAATCATTGACATATAAAATATCTTCCATTTTTCTTTTCTAAACTTGATAATTTGATCCATTCAAAGTGACCATTCTACTACTACTATGACTTTTTTCCATATCTAACACAAGACCTCTAACTAAAACTTAACCACGGAGCTCTAATACCAGTTGTTGGGAATAAACACTATTCTAATAGGATCAATTATTTTCATTTTGTGCTCCAAATGAAAAACAACAAGCATAAATATAGTAGATAAATATCAAGCACAACACACAACGGATTTAACTTGGAAAAACCTCCTCAATGCGATGAGTAAAAAATCACAGACCAAAGTCAAATCTCCACTTTAATCAATAATGGGCTACAACGAGGTCTCTCTAGTCACATCTAGAGGTATATGACATATAATAACTCAAATAACAATCTTGGCAATAAACGACACTAAACCAAGAGAAACAAGTAAAAAGATCTCACAAAACTGTGGAACCGAATCGCCACTAGAATTTGAATGTAGAAACCTCTCAATCCGATCTCCACAGT